>CM029531.1:31531407-31668836 GCA_017141395.1 Laodelphax striatellus | reverse complement strand
TCAGTCGATTATCGTAATACAATCGATATGGGAACTGTAGAGAAAGCACCACAGAAGAAACAAGCACCATCGCATAGAAGCAAAATCGATATTTTCGACTCATTTCAATTTTCGCTTGCCTGTACTCACAAAATTTCTGGCCTTCCGATGATTGGGTCCCTTTTCGCTTTCGTCGCATCCACCGATTGAAGTTCTAATCTCAAGAAGTGGTACATATCTATTTTCAAAATTGTAATTGAACCACGTTCCACTAATTAATTTTTTTCTATATTTGAAACCTATTGAAATCAATATGGAATTTTAGTATTTGAAATTATCACCTTCCTTTAATATTCATTTCGCTCTGATCATCAAAATTAAATGTTAACAAGCTACTAGCATATGAAATCGGTGTTGGAGAACCAATGGTATATTTAAAGCCTCTATCTAATGATAGGTGGAGGTTTTATGTCGTTCAAAGTTGCCAGCCACTGTTTGGTGTCGATTTCTCACCCTTTGCAACCCTTTTATCGACAACGTGACATTCCACCCTTGTCCCAGACAACAGGTTGGCTGGCGCCGGACCCTCTACCCTTACAATAACCCCCCTTCCTAAACCTTTTGCATCCCCATTTCCAATCTACGTAGTTAGTTCGCCCCCTCGCACTCTGCATACATGTTTAAACATGCCAACGTCAAACGTCAAACTAGGGATGGGGAAAAGGGAACCGCGATATTGCACATATTTGAGATTGCTCCTAGTTATGTATGTTGGGATTGTTCTGCGGCCAAGTAGAACATTGATCTGGATATATATTCGTAACACGTTGCCGTATTATTCGCATCAGTGCATACTTCTACACTATTCACGTAGCTAATAAAGGCCACTCATCTTCGATTATAATAATAGAGTAGAAAAGTACGTGAGATACAATCTGCGATTCATTAACATGACAGTGGTTTGTGGAACAATAACGTACCACTAATCACACACTGGATTATTTGCGTTCTCATGTGATTTAAAATCTCTGAACCTGATTTAAAAGTGATATATTCACCGGCTTGTGTACTACAAGCTTTGAATAGATAAGAATGACTTATGAAGCAATAAATGAAAACTCTGTTTCAACCAATTATTCATTGGAAATGATGATAATTTATATGCAATATATAGTACGGTGATGAATAAAAAATTGGAATAAATTTCTATGAAAGTACCGTATTTACCGCATAATAATGTTAGTCTTTCTGGTCTTGATGCACATGACTTCATCATGGAGATGTAATGCAATGGATTTGCTCGCACAACTACATTATCAATCAAATACATTTTTTGTAATAACATATTTTCACATAGTTCATTATACATCATACGTATATATTTTGTATAATCATTCAGGATAGGTCAGAAGTTTCCGACCTGGAAAAATTCCAATTCCTAACTTCCTATGAATAGAAATTCCGATTCCTGTATGCTGTACATGAAATATTTATAAATTCTAATTGGTAGTGAATAGTGAAACGTTATGATTTGAGGAGTGATATTATGAAAATTTTATCATAACTCTATTCGAATGTTATTTTAATTATTAAGTATTATTGAATGAGAAAGAATCAGGCGAATGTTATACGTTTCTGAATTAAAATATAGATGGAGAATGGAGAAAACGAGTACAGATGGAGAAGTAATTTGATAAGATTCGAAGTAATAATACGTCCAGGGTGGATGGGATCTCGGAGGCTGGAATGAAGATGGCATTTCGTCTGGATCACATCGCAGCGAGGTCGCCGTATAATAGAATTTTGTACTCGGGAGAAATCTCGACTGTAGGCGAGTTTCAGCCAGGATATGGCGTCTCATTGTCTGGCTATAGAAGAGATTCATATGACGAATCTCTGCAGCATACACATAAGCTGCTACAAATAAATCTTGTAGCGTGTATGTTCATGCTCAACCGTGTTGGAAGTTGTTCTCCATTTATTCTTACATTCACCATATTAAGTTCACGAAACCTAATATGACTCCGCATTTATACAATTTTTGCGGTTGGAGAGACTCAACGTACGCTTGATTCTACTTTATAGCCTGAAATTATGAAATACCATTACATTTAATCGTACTCGTGTGAACAAACAGAATTGCACCCCACACATGAGATCTTACTTCGTTGATTCAAAACAATGTATTTGAACTTATCTGGCAACATTTAGACATAGTCATGAACAGTGCCATGAAATAGTTAATCAAGATCTCTCTCATTCAAGATTTAATTAAGATCTCAGTAATGAAGATACATGTATTTCTTCCACAAGCACTTCTAACATGTCTATTTCTACGACTTGTCACGTACTGTGTGAGCTTGGTTCAATAATTGTTACAGCTTCATGTAGCAAGAATTGAACATAAACATTTGCTTGAACTAACGAACAAGGATTTCTGTCATTCCATATTTAATTGAAATCTCAGAAATAAAAATACTTATATCTCTTCTACAAGCACTTCAATCATATTAATTTCTTGTAAAATTCTTTTACTTTTAAATTCTCATTAACGAAGAACATTCACAAATTCTAACTATCATTCGTGAAGCTGATTGTATGTTGAACAATCTATTATTTATTCCAATCAAGATCCCGGTGTTGAATCAACTTGCAATTCCATTTCAAATTTAACTGAGAGATGGATTTTCTACAAGTTTTTGTACAGGATTAAAATGAGTATTGCAACCAGCAATATCATCACTTGCTTCTTTCCTTTTTACTATATTGTATGGCTTTGATAATGACTCAGTAAATGAAGTAGACCTAATAATTGGAAATACAAGTAATTTTGGTGAATGATTAAAGATCAACGGCACAATAATAAATTGCGAGCTACAATATCTGATCGTAACTCACGAATACATTAAGTGGAGGGAAGTCAACTATCGGCATTCAATTTCAACTTTCAGTTAACAATTCATCACCAGTTGATTCATAATTATTCACCAAGGAGGATAAAGTATTAATATTGAGTTAAAGTGCCAATATTGCTGGCGGAAAATCGTTAATAAAGGAGTCGCTCAATCTCAAAAGTAATGAAACTGATTGCTTTGTTCTTGATTATTATTGCAAGGGACGTGTAGCGTACACAAAGTTTCTCTGGCTTACCTTGCGAACGAATTGAGATCACTGAGGGAGAACTGCTGGAATGCACAAGGTGAGGTAGAAGCAGAAGGATTACTGAGAGGAGAACAGAATCGACAAAGGAAAACTTTCCTGTCAGAAAAGACACTCGTCACGTATCAGTTCTGGAATTAAGTCTGCTCGCTCGTACAAAAGACCAGGGCCCCCGCACTAACTGTGCCTCTGTGCCTCCTGTAATGGAACTTGCCAACTGTTTCAAATAATCTCTGAACAGACGTGGAAAGAAAACTGAGTGAAGTAATTCTCCTTACTCGACAGAATTTAACAGCTTTGAGTGATTGCTTTGACGGCTCTTCTGTAAGTCAATAGGGTATGGTAAGAAAACGATTCTTTTTCTTCACGACATCAAGACTAATATGATTGGATTTTGATCAATACCGATCAGTTTATATTGTTAGCCTTCAATTTGTTACGGTCACAGAGTGATCAAAAGTCCCAAAGGGTGATCAAAGTCGCAGTTAAATATTCAAGGATACACTCAATCATTCAAGTGCACTGTACGAATGTAACTAAACTACTACACTATGTACCTGTCACTGGCTGATTTGAACACTAACAAATAGGAATGTTGGATAAGTCCATGGAAGTATCCTGTCAAATGGATATCTAACCAGAACACAATATGCTACCACAAAACTACTACCGGATTTTATGATCAACCTGTGGAAAATCATATTTTGATTTTTACAAAATTCAAATTTCCTTCTCCATGTAGCCTACGACTTATCTCAATTCAGTTACTAACCTCACACATAGGCCTACCAGTTTCTACTGTCTGAGTGTTGACTACACACAGAAGGAACTATGCATGTGATCTCATCAGCTATAAGAATTCTTGATTCTTGTACACTATTGATAGAAATTTAATATGCAATTACAATCTAATAACGAAATTTCCATTTTTATACGCGGACGCCCGTGGATGCTCAGAATCGCGGCATTCTCTGTTTGTGGAGGCCGTGGAGGGAATAGTCATGACATTGTGTTGCTCTTCGGATGAATCTTCATTTTTCCAAAGCAAGACGTTTTGTTTCTCGCCATTCTTTCAAAAAATGCTGACAAAATTAGCTTTTTAATCAACACGGGATAATTCGTGAGTGAAAATCTCACGTTTTTTAGATACCTCGTACCCAATGAATAATTAAAATCTATATCAGGCCGATTAATTCCAATTTAACAACTCTAAGCATTGTACTCGGTTCCTAGAATGAATAAAAATGCTTGACAGGATTGGCATTCAAATCAGCATGTGTTGAAATGTTTTTCAAGGCTCAATGTGGATTGAAAAGTAGAACCTTTTTTTCGAATTTCTTTGAAAAATAAATAAAAATTCAAAATTAAACAGCCCATGAATGAAAGTCGTTCGTGGAAACAGTATGCTCTTCCGTGGTACAGCGAATTGAAAATTGTTTTTTCTACCAAAGTTGAATACCATCTCCCACGCATCTCCATGATATTACATCACCGGGTCGCATATGTCACGTTTCAACAGTGTTTCAGCACGTCTCAACAGTAACTCATTTGTTTGAAAGTTTCTCTATTCTCATCTCATGAAAGTTATGGCCATTTTGGGAATGAGTTCGATAGAAATGTGTTCCAAAAAAATTCTGTGACTAAAAATATTTTGGAGTGGATCTCTAGAACAAAATTTCGAATTATTACGAATGAGCAGCTAAATCACCACACAATATTACGAAATGAGTTGATATTTCAGACTTGTCTCCACTGTATTTTGTAGATAAATATGTAATTTATATTAACAGGCTTCAGAGTTCAACAGGTTTCAAGCGGCTATTGCAGTAAACTGCAACAACAATTTAATTTCAGGAATACAGTATTACAAAGAACAAGGTTTGATTCCAGTGAGTGTATTCTGTCAATCAAAGTCCAATCATATGCAAAGTACAACTAAGCTGTCAAGAGTCAAGTTGTCATGTCAAGTGAAGCTCTCTATTTTGCGATGGAACCGAAGCTTCGCTTGAGTTATCATGGCTGGTCTATTGATTTTTCATTTTGAAGCAGTCGAGTGTTTCGCCAACGATAATAATGTGACAAAGACGTTCGATATTCCTCAGCTCTTTGTCGTCACTTCAGACACAGCACTTGAAGCTCAAGAATTCTTTGAAAGAAGCTTGAGTCTCATCTCATCAGAGTCATGAATGCTGGATTGCTTTGAATGCTTTGATTGTGAAAATCATTTAATTATTTTTCCAATAACAGAGGCACCAGATTACTTGAGAAGGAGTTGAAAAGGTTGGCTTCAAGATGATGATTTTTCAAGAAGGAAAGGAATTTATCTCTCAAGATAATTCTTATAACAAAATAATAAAATTCATTAGAATTAGCGATAATATGAATTAGAGAGGAATCTAATGAATTAGAGATTATCTAAAAGAAATTAGATTTATATTAGATGATATAAAAAAGATGAAGCCAATAATAATACGATGAGAAAAGGAAATGATGGAGGGAATTATTCTGTGTATTTTCTTCTCAACCTATTTGTTTTCCATACTTCCCATTAGGGAAAATTGGATGATTCGGCGAGGAGGAACACCCGAAAGGGTCTCTCCGCCAAAAAAAAGTCATAAGCTTAATTAATAATAATGGAGGGGATTAATTTTCATCTCTCTCTAATGTGATATTGATCGTTTTTTATATGAAAAACAGTTATATCTTAGCATAGAAGTGAGAGATCACTCTTGAAATTTCTTATTTGAATTAAACACTTAGGTTGGGATGCACCAAGCGAGATCAATTTTGATCCAGGATCAGCAATGCTAAATAAGTACGGTCAACTGATTCAAAATAGTTTTTGAATCCAGGATCATACAACCCAGCATAAGAATTTTCTCTTCAGTGAGTTTTAAAAATGAAATCGTAGTAGTAAAGTCTCATGTAAAGTACTATGCTACTAGTAGAAGGCGAATAAAGGGACGCCCCTTTTAGCTGCCACTGCCCTTTGACCTAATTATTCTCAGCAAAACCGTCCATTATGGTTTATTCTTCTCTCCTCATTTCCTAGTCACAAGATGTATGAGTTTGGCGGCCTTTGGAGGGTAGTGTTACTCTTGGGAGATGAGGAGTGTGACTCATGGGCATACAGTACCTTCACAACACACCAGGCCTGAAGTAATTAGCTTAATCCATATACAGAGCACGGTCTAGGCTAGTTAAAATCCCACAGCATCCCAAGGATTACTCTTATGTGAAGAGTACCCGTAAGTGAATCTGCTCTACACATCCTACTTTCTGCAATACCATTGATGCATAGCAAAAACAATTATTCAGTTACATGTTTTCGGGAATAGATAGTTATGAAAAAAGATGAGATGGGAGATATCTTCAATATTCATTTGCTACCTCAAATTGTGATTTGTGATACATATAATATTTCATATATTTTCTTGGAGACAAGACTATTCGTCAATGTGAATATGTTATTTTATTTTTTAATTGATACGTCTTATGTATAGCATATTATGCTATAATTTTATTTTATGAATACGAAAATATGAAAATACTACAGTTTCACAATCGTCGGTAATATTGTTGAATTAAATCTATAATTCTGAAACTCCTATAATTTGAAACTTATTCAAGTAGTTTATACGAGATTCTTATTAAGAAAGTTTTGCGTCACGAGTATAACCGATGCGATGTGTTTCAATTGGGAAAGCAAACAGAGAAACGAAAAGGAGCATGGAACAATA
Source organism: Laodelphax striatellus (assembly GCA_017141395.1). Taxonomy (NCBI): domain Eukaryota; kingdom Metazoa; phylum Arthropoda; class Insecta; order Hemiptera; family Delphacidae; genus Laodelphax; species Laodelphax striatellus. The sequence goes on along the minus strand of CM029531.1, from coordinate 31,661,958 downwards.
ATAAAGAGAGAGTTTGAAATTGGAAGAGTCAACATAGAAACTTTTCTATAAGGTCAAGACTGGTGATGGCCAGATCATTTACGAACTGAATCATCAAAATTCACGAATGGAATAGGAATTCCAAGTTGAGCTTATAGTAAGTAACTTCTGTTGTTAGTTTGTTCATATTTAACAGCAGTTCTGTGACTTAGTTTAAGCTGTTCTTGTACCGCTTCAAACAGAACGTGTGAACTTGAATTAACTTAGTAGACCACAGAGCGGTGTCATCCAACAACACTTTGGAACAAACATTTGTTCAAACTTCGGGATTTGTTAGGTATTCTCATTTCTATAATAATCAAGATAATAAGATATTATGAAATCTAATACGACCAATTTGTGCAGAAAAACTGAAAATGCAAATGATTTTTTAAGATATTAATCAACATTGATTAATTCATATAACCATTATTCAGACAGAGAATTGCAGTAAATAATATTATAGAATACTTTCCAGTAATGCTTGCTCAGCTCTTCCCCACCATCAATTATTCTAATGGAACAATGGAACTTTCAGAGTTCTCCACCTCTCAAAGAGTCAAAGTTTAACGATTCGATGTGCTTTTTTGCTTTTGCCTGTTCCCGACGCCCACCTTTTTATTTTCGAGTGGAGTATTTGTTCATCCGATAAATACTCTCTACGCTCCACGGCATTTACTAGCAGTATGTTGCACTGTGTTTGATTCATCTCCTGCTATTTTATATTTGCTTATTATAAAACAAAACGACATTGAAGATATATTTCAGATTGTTCAAGTGTTCCCTATTTTGTACCCAGAAATATCTGATGAAAATCTATTCTAAAACTACTATTTTACATATTTTTGTCATGATGTGAGACTACTGAGAACCGATACTACTGTATAACTTAGTCGAGGAGTTTTTATATTAGGTGAGTGGGTCGGAGTTCGATTATTTTTGAGTGGGATTATGAGGGATTAGGATCGGGAGTTTCTGAAGCTTTGCGAATCTCTTCTCTCCGAGACAACATAACACATTTGTTTGAATGTTTGAGAAACATGAGAATACGACATAAATGATATATTTTAAAGATTTTCATTATGTATAAATTAAAGGCATGGTCAAATATGCTTTCCATTCCATTTCTCTTCCTTATGTAAATGGTGAAACAATATACATGGATTTCTACTTACGGTTAAAATGATGAAATTCCATAATATAAATATTAGTGATGGGCTGAATTGTTGTAAACCTAGTACTGTTTTTGAATCCTCAAATCCCCATAGAACCCTAACCTGTGAATTGACAGCTTTATAACCCTAGCAGTAATTTTAAAAATTCACTTGCTAGATAATCATAATAATTCATTGAAGTCAATCAATTACCTTATCACCATTTTGCTGCGGACATTCAATGAGCGCACTTTGACTGATGTACAGTATTTTAAAATAATCAAAGATTTGAATTTAATATTCAACTTGAATGAGTCGATCAAATTGAGTACACTTGAATGAATATTAAGTATCCTTTCCCTTACAAATAGACTTCCATTCCCAATCACATCATGTCCTTTCATGTATTGTTCCCAAAATTCATCTAGCTAATAACCCAGTAATATTATAGTTCTCCTCTCTCCCATTTGAGAATTATCATCTTAAAAGCGTAGGATATGTTTGTTGTAGCCAGCAACTCAATTTCGCTACTCAATAGACTGCTTTCAAGTCCTTTTTGCATTGGAGAGCCTTTATAAAATTGCGTTAGAGCGGACATATTGGCGAAGTAAGAGACGGTATAGTAACCGTCGCCTAAACGGACTAAAAGCGGTTGGTGGATCGATGGAAACGACCTCACTCACCACAGCCTACTCCAGACCCAGACCCGGACCTCACCTTTCTCTAACCTCACTTCTACAAAATATTACACATTCACATAGGTTGGCGCTGCACTTAGACCGAAATTGTCAGCCAAATATGCAATCCACCCTGAATTTATGCTGCTTGCTTTTAGGAAAATGAGCAATGTTTAGCACCGCTGCACAAACTCATCCATTTTCTCCTATCAAAAATGTTTTTTCGCATCTTGAACAGCGGCCGTGAAATGCCTTTTCCATCTTGATTAAGAATAATGCTGCATGATGATGGAGTGTCTGTTTCTGAAGTTACTGATGGTTTTGGTCATTAGCTACTGAGATACTGCCTACTGAATGATTACTGTGATTAATTATTCATTTACTGCTTCCAGCCACTAAAATAACTGAACAGCTTTTCAACTACAGCATGGAGCTGAAATACCTTTTCACATTATAAATAAAAAGCTTCAAAAATTGTCAAAATTCATAGGAATTAACATACAGACACTTGATCAAATGCTTCGAGAACCATATACTCCAACAAATATGACATGGGCAAAATATTCAGTTTCAAGAGCTAGATTGACTTATCTATTCACGCTCATCACAAACCCATAATTATAACACTATCATTATGCATTAACACTATCAACACAGATTTCTATTTTATTTTTCAAAACTATCTTGACAAACATTCCTATATCCAAATAAGTGGGTGTGCTTATCTCTGTTGAATAAATACCATAGCAGACTATAATTGAAATTTATTTTTTCTCAAGTTGTTGGAAGAAGAAGACATGTTGAAACCGACATTAAATAGGTAATTATACAGAGAAGGAAGGAATTCTTCCTTCAGGGAATTCCAGAGAATTCCTTCCTTCTCTGTGGTAACTAGCAGCTAACTAAAGACAATGTAAGTAAGTTTAGTTTGGTTAGTAAGTGAGGATTTGTAGTGGATGATATCAATCTGACAAGTTCAATAAATTTTCAAAGATGTGTGTGCAAGTTATTTACCTGGAAATTTAAGTGCAACACTGAAGAATATCATTGAAAGCAAGTCAATCAATATTGCTTTGATAGTATCAGGACTCCGAAAATAAATCAAGCATGAATGTAACGTTGAATAAAGCGTGTCGATTATCGATCAGGTTGGACTGATGTTCAATCTGAGCAGAACGACACGCATCCGTTTTATATTCATAAGCGTTCCCTTATTTTTTTGCACATGGAAGCGCTGTCATAATGTTGCGCAATGACACAGATCGAGACAAGCTGCTGCCGTGAAAGTTTAGCTGGAACGTCAACTGGGACGTCGTTCCAAAGATGAGATTTAATGCATAATTAGAAGAGTGGCAGTGTGGGACGACGGACAGCCTATACTACTACAATTACACTGAACCTCCAAAACGTTCTACCTCCTCCTTCTCATCTGATGTATTAGCTTCCATCTCATCTCCTCGTTTCATTCCGCCTCCTCATACAATATTACTATGTTCAGTATTCCCAGTCTCAAGGCAGATATTTGGCGCGGATGACGTTTCCAAGAAGCGTTTCCATTATTCAAATGATTGTAAACTTTGGTTCTCAACTTAATTCAGTTTGAACATTGTTTTTTCTCTGTTTTGATTTTGTTTTTCCCATGTTGAAGATTTTCCAAGAAAATACGAAAACTTTTGTGCCTTACTCGGAATATTAAAATTTATTATGATTCCAAGACAACATGGAAGATTATGAAGCTGGTAATAAGGAAGACTTCCTCTAAAGTTTTATGTGAGGAACATGAGTTGCAGTGTTTGGTGAAGAGCGGCTTCTTTTAAGAGAAGAAATCAAATCCCAACTTTCATACGCTTTTAATTCAATTTTAAACTTTACCATCAACTCAACCCCTGTCACCAGTCCCGGGAATCACAAATTTTATTTGACACTATCATGATCGATAACGAGCTTGTACTTGTTTTGAGACTCGTGTCGGAGTCATAAAAAAACTGTGATAAACAATTTTGTCTTAGAAGAGATTCAAAGTTATGAATTTAGAGGAGCAGCATTCAATTGGTTGAAATCATTTACAACTAATAGATTGCAAGTTGTAGCAAACAGAAAGTAGCAAATCATAAATATTGATAAAAAATTTTCCAGTTGAAATGAGGAGTGCTGAAGGGCACAGTGGTCTTCAATATTATTCTCACTATATATAAATATGACCTACCCAGTAATACACCTCTCGCCAGTAACGTCCTCGTTGCTGACAATGCAAACTTCTTCATTGTTGGAAATGATCTGCAGGAACTGCTGAGGAAGGGTAAGCTTCGGAGATTGATGCAGAGCAAATTGAAGGTGAATATTGAGTAGACCTGTTATGTGGATTTTTCCATTATTTCAACCGCCGTGCAACCTTCAATTCCCTAGATTTCAGGTTGGACACAAAGTAAATAAAACCTACAGGTGTCTGTAGCTTTCTAGGAATCAAGGTTGACTCTGGATTGAGTTGGAACAAGCAGGTTGTTACACTGACGGGGTTGTGAAACGACTCAGTAGAGCGATATTTGTAATTTGAAGATTGACAATGAGTATGAACCGACAAGTGGTATTCTCTGCTTATTATGGATACTTCCAGCCTCTGCTAACGTATGGCTTAATCTTTTGGGGTTCTTCAACTAGAAATAATTAGAGTATTCAGGGCACAAAAGCGAGTGCTCAGGACGATGTATGGGAAACCTTCCAGAATTCCATACAGACCACTGTTTCGAAGCGCACGAATTCTTACTCTTCCCTGTATGTACATACTCGAGGCTGCACTACATGGATACATAGAGCTTCCTGGACTAGATGATCAGGTCTTACAGGTATCTTCATAGGTCTGGGCATGCTTTAAGACTAGATGCTCATAGAATGTCTTATTTTGAAAATAGTCCTGATTAAAGGAGCAGGAAAATATTGAACTCTTCTCCACATAGTTTAGTAACAATTGAGAGCAGAATTTTGTTTAAAAATGATATAAGAGACTGGCTGCTCGAAGAGTCTAATTTCATGAGTGTTGGAGTAAGTTACTGTGTTCTATGCCTGTAATGAAAATGTTATTAATGTGATAATTATGCTGTGATTCGTGAATTGTTATTGTAGAAAAACTTCTAGTTGTATGACGACTGTAAGACATACCTGGTTATGTTCATGCAGAGAATAAAATACTTATGCCCGATTTTTCAGTCGTTCAATAAACTATTGAATCAATAGCTTTTTTTTTGCATTTGAAAACACATGATTCAATAGTGCTATTGGATCCATAAACTGGCTATTGAGCGACTGAAAAACCGGGCATTAATCGATTGTCCAGATCGGATTTCAGAATCAGATTTTCCAGTTCGGAAATAAGAAGAGCAAGAAAATAAAAGCGAATTTTCGCCTTCATGATTCCTTTGACATTGCCTTATTCATTTTGTCTCCATGGAATTCTACATGCTAATGGTTATTTGAGCGGAATAAACATTTTCTGAAATTTACTGAATTTCTTGAGCGGGCAGAAGACATGAAATAGTATAGTTTCTCACTACTTCGTCCATGGCAGATAGAAGAAAACTTTTGTATTGTGGCACCATTACTACTAACTGAACCCTTCTACATAGATTACAGTGCATTCATGAATTGGACTGGGACTTTCATAACCCACTAGGGAAATATCTTCATGAATATCTTCAACGCACGCAATCTACCTGAACTAAATACCTACTGTTATCAAATTTTCCATGGAAAGCATGGTGTTCAATATCCTGAATTTTGGTAATTAATAATTGAGAATTTAATTCCATGACATCTATGGGTGTGTATTATTGATACATGAGCAACAGGGAAGAATTGGTTGAATCCATCTGAAGCAATCAATAAAAAATAATTTCGAATATTATATTTTCAAATATAGGCTCACTTTGGAAACACTGAGAACCGTTATCACTACAGATTTTCAGTAAACATGTTTTATAAAAGTTTATCTTATGTATATGTAATTTCTGTTAGAAGCTTATGAGAAAAATTTGTCCAGAGAAACCGACAGTCATGCTTCGCTCGTCTTAACCATCTAGTTAGTGCCATTAAAACGGATAGGTTTCCAGACTTGCTAAGTATCTATAGTTTTAAAATTTCCAGGCACATTGTTCTCGAGAAATCCAGAACTCAATGAAAGATGTCGACTTAAAGTGTGGCTTCATGGAAATCTTGAAACATTCCTTTCTTGCCCCCTCAATTCCTTCACGTGACATTTCAACCAAATTAAAAGAACATGATCCAATCATCCATAAAAAAACATTGATTTCGAGTTCATAAGAAACATTGATTACATAATATGTAATATCATACTATGATATTCGTATCTCTGATATCATTTTTAAATCCGTCTCTATATAATGCGGGTCGAATCATGCCTTCCGAATTCCAAAGTATTTGGTTTTCTGATAATTTTCAGTTCTGGTTTCACTTTCGTGAAAGTGGTTTGGTCGTTTTGAAGAAGTGAAGGAAGAAAAAAAGGAAGAAAAAAGTAGAAAATGATGATGAAAGTGAAGAAAAAGTGAAAAAGAGGAAAGAATAATCGAATTTTCAAAACTCTCAATCTAGAAGGAATCTGTTTGAACGTCATACAGATAAACATTCCAGCAGATTTAGTAGCGTTTGCTGGAGAAATGTGATCTCAGATCACCTATTGAAGTATGTCAATTACTCGGATCTCATTTTGATTTTTCATTTATCACTCTTTTCATTTCCCATTCCCCCTTTGAATATTCCGTCCTGGGCGAAATTCTTCTGTGAAATGTTTATCAGAGGAATGTTTTTCTCCACTTTGATATTTCACATACGTTGAAAAAGAGAAGTGAGTTGAAAATTGCTGAAATTGAACTGAGAATGGAATATGTGCGTGAGCCACGCACTGAGGCTTGCTGCACGTAATGTCAAGCTTAGTAATAAGAGTGTTGCTTTGCTGGAGCTGAAAGTCAAGCCCGTAGTTTAATGAGGCTGTCTGCCTAATAAGGCCTGTGATGTAGCGAGCATTTTTTATTCATGAGCGTGGCGGTGCTGAGATGCCAGTAGCAGTGACTCAAGCAGCACAATGGACTATTTGAATTCAGCACAGCTCTCTCCGGCAGTTTACGATTGCTTGGAAATGGCGCTGATCCGGGAAAATCGCTCGATTTTCCGCTTCTCTGTCCATGCGAAGGAAAATCATAATCATGAACTATTGTAGGGTGTGAATGGGGACAGTCATCCATACAGCACGATTTTTATTCAAAGTGATATCACATTGGATAAGGTCTCAATCTCATTGAAGTCGAATATGTAGCGAATAAAAATGCCTGTGTGGCAGATATTGATTTTTGCTACAAACTGACAATACGGGGTTTGATGATGTGAAGGCTCTCATTTTTATAGAGCAATCGAAACGTGGCTGATTCTATAGAGAAGCCCGATATGCTTCGATAATCCAAATTTTTATAGCAGATTGTAGATTGCTTTGCGAAAGTGCTTTGATTTGAAGTGTCTCTGTTTTTTATATGATTTATAAAAATACTTACTCGATCCTGTTCAACATTAAGTATACTAACGTATTTTAAGAAAGAATAAATGGGAATGCAAAGGATTAATACATATTGAGTATAGTTGAGTACTTTATACATGAAAAATCCTGAAAATGGAATCACTCTTGGAAATGTAATATCATCATATAAATGAGGCTTCTGAGCCTTAAAAATGGCAGAGCTTCAAGATGTATTGTGATAGAAGAATATTTATTTGATAGTGATAGAATGTGTGAATTGATAAGTAATAAATAATTATTGAGTAAACACAATCCTAGACGAATACAATTTAGACTTCTGTACTTCCAAATTCTTCTGATAAAAAATGGATTCCATGTTTTTTAATTGTAATTTGCATAATGATTAAAGATATAACAAATAATTGGTGAATAACATTACTAACAAATGTTTCCCAAAGAGTTTCACACTTTCTCTAACTCTCTAATTAATAAAAAAACATATGAAAATGGTAAGATGGTGGGTGGTCATAATTATGAGAGGTACCATAGTTTAAGGAGTAATCTAATAAGATATGAGATCAAAAAACCATTTCAAATTCTATCTAGTTTACAGTTTAGACATTCTGTTAAAGATCTGCAACCCTCTAGTTCAAATTCAAGACAAATTCATCAGCCAATAAAATTTATTAGGATTGAGATCACTCTTTCTAACTCTCAAAAATGATTGATTTGACATCAATTGATATTCTGTGGAAATGTGGTTTCCCAAAATCCCATGCAGTAACATGGATCGTTCAAATTCTTCGTAGCTCACAAAAATGTATACAGTTTGAAAATGGAAAAGCTTAATGTAATTGAATTGAAAATGAGCAAATACTCAGTTAAACTGATCATGAAAGGTTAGTGACTAACCTTTCAGTACTGTTCTCAGTCGAGATTTGAGAAATTACGAGAGAAAATCATAATTTATGCGCATCAAATAACATGCAAAATAGATGTAATTCAGGCAATTCGGTTGATCCTGCTAAATAAATTATTAATAAATGCGAACTGGATGCCTGTGAATGAGAAGATGTGATTGGAGCACAATACAGAGCTCTGTTCATAAGCTGAGATTGTGTATTTAATTTCGACCAGGAGACAAATTGAACCACAAAACGAATTAAAAGAGCGGGTCGTACTGATTGGACGGACAGAGAGTATGGTATGCCGCAGAGCAGGGAGTGAGCGGTTGACAAGATTAAAACGATTCAACACAGATCCTGCCAGAACATCTGAAAGACTCGTCTAATTTTTTCACTTTGTGCACAGTTTGGGGTGGCAGGGTTATCGGAGTAATATGAAACCACAAGCTGGGTCTGTCTAATTAGTGACATTCATTTTTTCCCAGGAAAGTTCTCCGTAATATTATGTCAATGGATTGGGTGGACTGTGTTCATTTTCATCCCCTGAGAAAATGAAAAAAGAGTCTCAGTATTGACCTCTCTGGTGCTGGGGAGAAAAGCCTACGGTTTTAATAAATAAAAAAGAGAATTCTCACTCGCACCATCATGGTATTGGCCAGAAAGTAATTTCGAACCTCAATCCAATTTGATCGAACCTTCTTCAATTATGGTATTCATCATAAACTTTATTTTCTTGGTTGGAAATGTTAGTGATTCTAAACTCAACTTTCTTGAAAACTTGAGAGCTGAAAAGTCAAGAAGTTGACATAGAAGATTCCTTGATGAAAGATCTTGTGAAAACCTTATTCAGATTAAAGGAAGCAACGTTCAATTGCTATCCTCAATCAATATATTTTTAAAACATTCTACTGCATTTAGATATATATAAGTATATTTAGATATGTTCTTATTTTGGATAGGTAATTGATCTGCTTTGACGGAGTAAGTGACTTGCAAATGTGAGAAACCATTCACCCATAGCTCATCCACTGATAACAGAGCAGAGCCTGTGATGAAAATGGACTGCTAATCTTGGAAATGAGGGGTGTGCTGGAGAGCTGGCCTGGTCTATGTGATTTGTTAGGCTTACTGACGTGAGCACTAATTGTTTACTAGTAGCCAAGCCAAAATAGAGTCTGCTGAGTCCCGAATTATCGTGTGCGGTCAGGAATCAGTCTGATGGATGATAATCATGCACGGTAATCCAGTACAGGCTTCGCCAAAGCACCCGGAAAAGCGTGGGCCGCTCGTTCTCTTGGGACTCATGAAGTAGATGAAATTTATACCTTGGAACGTGTAAAGTTTGGACGTGCTTTTTCAACAGAACCTGTTGCTCACTCTTTACCGGGAGAAATAATGAAGAGAGAGTATATGGGTGAGAAGGGACAATTCCCTGCTGGGGATTGTACGAGAACATTAATAGTACGCATGAGATAGGTGAGATGATGATAGGGATAAATTATCGCACCGCCAAACAACAGAGCCAATGGAAAGGGACCGTCATTTGAGCCGAACGTTAAATCACAACGCTTCCTGCACTGCACACTGTTGTTTGCAGAAGAGCTTTGGTGCCGATCTCAGTATGTATGTTGCGCGCACACCATTCCAACCAGCACCAAACAAAGCAGACCCTCGCATCGTATCTGGATGGAGCAAGACACTTTCTCCAGATAACGGCTGAACGAGATAAACCCAACTTGACAATGTGTCAACAGTTATGCTGGGCTTTCAAAAGCCTTTCTTATCATCTCACGTTATTCTATTTCTCTCCTATTGATTTCCATCCTATTTCCAACTTCCGTACGTCTTCCATTATTGCATAAGGTATTCGATTTATTTGTGAAAAATTCACAAATAAAATTTTTGAATATGGAAGTTGACCAGTGATTTAATTATGTTCACATTCCTTAAATTTAATGGATTACTTTATTCCAGTTTTTGAAATCTAAATCTTAGTAATTTGAGGTTTAAAGTGAAGAGAAAACAGGAAGTAGATTCTCAAACTGTGGATACCAGGGAAGTTGTTGGCTTTTAGAGTCTTTGCTGGAACAGTATCTCAGATCTGATAAGTGGTGAGAGTTTGACACTTACATTAGACGGGTTACAATGCGAATTGTAAACTTGTAACCTTGCAACCTCAACAAGTAACCTTGTTGGCTACCGCCAATAAGTTTCCTCTATGTGCTTTCAAAATCACTGCCTGGTGGTGCAAAACTCAAATGAAACTGAATCTAATTCCTTAATCTTCAGGATCAATCTATGATGTCTCATCATCATTCCTCTCATGATTGGTCAAGGATTATCCATGGAGTCCACCTTTTTCTAGGAATGGACTTTTCTTTATTCAAACTCTACCGCTTCATGTTGCAGTATGCCTTTTCTCCTACACCAAGTTTATAAATATTTTTCACCCTTTCTGCCTTATAGAAAGGTATTTGGAAATAAGAAATCCAAATGTGTTCAAGCTTTTATGAGAGTGAGTTTGGAGCTGAATAGGAACAACAAATACGACACAGAATATTACTGTACTTGTATGGCCCAGATAGTAGATTAATTACTATAACTTTATCACTATCTGATCGAATCTCATCTTTACATCGTTGGATGCTTCAATCTACGCTTAAAATTTAGAGAATAAAAACTAACTGTGATATGACAATGATGTAGAATTCATTGCATTTCTTATCAACTAATAGAATCACTCCATCATCATAATTTTGGATAGAAGCCAAAGTAATTCGTGATGTACATGAATGAAGACAGTAATCCTAGTAATATGATTACCATCCCAAGAATCCAACATTCATGAGATCGAATGAAACTCAGTTTCATTACTGTGATACTCGTGATATCTAATAGAATTTTGCGATTTCTAACCTAACCCAACCTAACCTAACCTAACCTAACCTTGTAATTGTAATCAATAATTACAAATGATTTAGTCAAGTGTAGTGGATCATCATTAGCTAACTTCCAAGTCTAGTGGACATAGAGGACAGCAAAAAAAAAAAAAAAAACACGAGATACCTTGTACCAATTCATGGTAGATATTGAAATTTTCAGTAAATTCCAAAGATGATGCCCAACATTTGAATAAATTCAGACAATAGGCTACTTCACGAAAGTTATTAGAAGTCATCGTAGAAACAAATTTTCAAAATATACCTAATCGAAATGTGGTGAGGATAGAAAAATATTCTATTAGCTCCTTTGCTGTTCAAAACTGGGTGAAGAACAAAATAATTTCTTAGCGAGTAATAAACAATTATTATCCTTGAATGTTATCCACTAAACACAATTTTGAATGAATAACAGAGGTATTAGATTCACCAAAACACACCAACTACTGAAAAAAACACCCTAATATCGCCGTAAACGAACGAATTTTCACTGATATGAGTAGTCATGTAACCTACTTCAACGTTGTTCGTCGCTCGCGTGAGATTAGAATCGCTAGGTATGGAATTGAGTCTTGGCCGGGAGCCAAACCAAACAAACGATTCACTTGTTGCTTTTCTCAACAGGTAGCGCTATACTAGCTGGCGCATTATTACATTGTAGGCTGAATCTCTTTCTATTGGTAGGTTTCCTTCCTTTAAATTTCCCTTGTCAAATAGCCTCGCCCGTATGACAAAAGAGCATTTTCTAGTTAGGGTTCATAATTCCCTCTTCAAACAACGTAGTTTGTAAAATTGATAATGATCGTTGAATAACGTTGAATAACCTTTTTTAAGTTTCTCTGTAATTATTAATGATCACATGTTTGGTTATTGTTCAATACGATTGAATCAACGTGAGTTTACGGAAAACTATGAATACCGTTTCTTCATTTTAGTTATAAGGTACAGTCGTTTTAAGGTATTGTAGTAGACACCCACGATTGCTGTGTAGATGAAGTTTTATTCTTCTTATTAGCTCATTGTTCATGAGACAAATCCTATTTTTCTATCTATTAATCCATTGATGAGCCATAGAGTAATATTAATATGCCATTTAGGAGAAATTCTACATATGTGTTGTGATTCGTCAGAAGTGTGTTTTTTGTCGGTTGTATCCAGCCTCATGATACATCTGTGGTGAGATAACTTATAAAATTTTTCTATCAATTTTTCAGATTATTCAATCCAAATACAAACAGGTCTTAGGGCAAAGTCAGCACTTTCTCTCAAGCACAAGTCTCCGGTTTATACAGACATTTCACTTCGTCAAAACATATATAATCAGCAATGATACTTTTATTTTTACTTTTTGGTTTTGTTTCGTACACTTTACTTTGCTCATGCTACTTTCCAATTCACTCATTCCGAAACTATTGAAAGACTCTTTCCATTCAGAAAATTCTAAAAGCTGAGAGAAGAAGCAAAAAGCAGGTAGTAGATAATAATAGATTGAAGTGGGATGGAAGTGACTGTGATGGTGAGGGACTACGACTTTCCACGTTGAAGCTTTTCAGGCGAAGCAGCGCAGAACCTTGAGTTGAGAATCTCTTTGGCAGAGTGATGTGAGGCGCACACATGAGAGCAGCGTCTACATGTGTGTGTTTGTATATCGGTGTGCAAAACTTTCCAGCCTCCAGGGTTTTGCAAGGGCACTCGGCACCCTCAACCAAACATGCTAGAATGACAAATAGCAGCCTGTGCGAGTATTTGTGACGAAGCAGCTGCTGTTAGATAGCGTCTCCTTGAATTGGATCACAAGAAATAACTTCTTGGCAAAATCCATCATGTTCAATTTTCATCCGTAATTGAAGGTTGATCCCAATTTCATTCAATCATCAGCCTTCGACTAGAAAGTTTCCCATACTATCTACGCTATCAACTCAAGCGAGTTTATTGAGAGATGATAGATAATATCGGCTATTTTTTCAGAAGTTCCATTCAATATCGAAAAAAACATCATGATAATCCATTACTGTGTTCAGGAATGTTGTAGAATCGTCCTATTAATACAATATACATTGTTTACTTCTAATAAATAGTTATAGTTGAGAGAATAAAACGTTTCAGTGAAAAATTGTAGAGAATACTTGGTGAATTACAATAATTATATTCCCTATTTCTACAAGAGAGTTTCAATTTCACAAAACATAACTTTTAAGTAAAAAATATTTCTATATTTACGTTATTGTGTTGTGATAATAAATATTGAGAATATAATAATCTGTATTAATAAAAAATCCATGATGAACATTATCCTCAACATGACACCTATTCTGAAGTTGGTAATGTTTTTATACATCAATAAAAATTAAAGTGAAAAACTGTGCTGCCCACGTTATAAAATTTTACGAAATGAAACCTGGATCATAGAAGATCGAATTTTGTTTTGGCAGCATAAAATCAATAAGACAACTTTTCTTTACAACTTCAGATACGATGTAATAATATTCCACGGTGAGTTTTTATATTATTTTATTAGTGGCTAGGAGCATTCGACTCACTCTGTATGATGACCATTTTCTCAGACATTACGATAACAAATTTACCACTGTTTTCAGAAATGCTGTAAAATTCTTGTTCTGTAATGGAATAATAACTCAATACATTTCATTGTTCACTTCTGCTATTATAATACTGAAAATAAAACGTTTCAGTAGAAAATTGTGGTGTTTTGTTGCAATTGAAAAGATACATCTTTGTCCTTTTTTATATATATCGGAATAAAGAATGATAAATGATGATTTCAATCTCTCCTATACCTAAGATTACTAAACATATTATTCAATTTATATCATTAAATTAAAATTAGAATCATGGTTTTGATCTTTTATTAGCCATTTCAATTTTGTCGAGCAGGATAAAGCAGACTGTCTCATGAATAGAAATGAAAATAATGGGAAAGCTGACATTTGAGGATAAGTTCGAGAGTGCCGGAATTAAGGAAATGTAAATGAAGGACAGTACGTCCACAGAATTCTCAATCTTCTATTGATTTCAAGAAGTAGTTTCAAGAGGATCGAACCACTGAGCATGATTATAAGTTATAATTATAATTGGACGGTCTCCGGGTAAAAGGGAATAAGTAAAAAATACACTTATTACCTTTCACCCTCACAAAGTTATCTACTTAATACTTATTACAATATTCACATGGGTAATTACAGCTCTTATATAGGAGTATGGACTTATTTCCTTATACCCGAAGATAAAGCTGTCAAAGGAGTTGATTTTCAATAATAGAAGGAGAGGTAATCCATTCAATAATGAATTCTATTCGGTTAGTCTATGATAAGAGTAAAGAAATAACTTCAAAATGGGAGTAGTAAGTAGTTAATTTGTGAAACGTATCTTGATTCACTTATTTTCTAATATTCATTTTGAAAATGTGTCTGTGATTTTCTGATCATTATGAAACAGCAGACAACTGGTGCAAAAGTTAAAAAATCAGTACCACACAAACGTAATGCTGTACGTTTTTATTCCACAACAAAGAATATTGCCCGGGGCTTCTTTTAGAGGCTATTTTGAAGATCACAAACTAGAGTTTCAAGTTTATTGTGTAGTACGCCTTCTAGTTTGTTTAGTACGTGCTTTTGATGTCTGGTGTGTAATTTCAGTTTTTTTCTGTTTGACTGGTCTTCTGAAATTTCATGAAATAGAGCTCTGCTGAGACACACTCGCGTTCTACTGGGCTCATTGAAAAAAATTGAAAGAAACTTACAGTTTGTATAAGTTCTATTTCATGTTTATCAAATATGCATATGAAGTGACTGGATTATAGCATATTTAACCAGAGATAATGATTTCTTAAGTGGGTGTTGCCTCATAACAACTTGTTGAAAGCTGAAGCATTAAGTTCATCGTTAAAGTTATCAAGTTCATAGCTTAAGGCATCCTTAACAATTGAAAGTTTTCCATTAGGTGTTAAACTGTGTTGAGAGAGGAAAATCCTTCAGTTTTCCCGGAGCGTGGAGAATCCAAAATAAACCAAAATTTGTGAAGGTTGTTCTTGGAAACAATAACTTGATGTGCCGGATAAATAGAGTCCGTTGAACTATTCTCGTCTCTCTTGCCAACACTGGAGCTCTTTCTCTACTCCTCTCAACCTCATTTCCTCTCCTAATCGATATAGACCAAGAGCACAAGCTCGCTCCACTCGTATACAGACCGAGAGTCGAGACTACTCACAAGCCTGAGGGATGTTCTCAACAAAAACAACCGGACCATCGTAAATATTCACAGCACGATCATAAACATTTCCCAGCAGCTAAGCCGGGTGCTTATGAGTGTGTCTTTATGACTGAAGCCGAGCTCCAAATCGATAAACACAGCGTGATTCTGTGCTCGACGTCTAATAAACGCACTATCCCATCAAATACAACGGAAAATTCCCTAATGCACCTCGTTCAAAGAATGGAAACATGGTCTATTATCTCGAAAACATCCATTGTTTGATTGGTTCAATTGAGACTGACCTAAATTTTTCACTCTACGGAATTAAGGGAACTTTGCTTCAGGTTTTTCATGGAATGTAACTCGATCGAAACTTTTGACTGATGAACAGCTCAGTTCTAACTTCAATCAATGGGAGTTTTGACACATTTGGCAATCGTTTAGGTGGTTCAAGAAACAACTCAGTTCATTTTTTTAACTATGAAATCTTTTCAGCCTCTATGACTGAAACTTCTGTCGAAATATTTTTGAACAGAATACTTCTCAGCCCTTCACTCTGTATTATAATCGAGTCGTTTTTCTAAGATAAAATAAGAAACATTCCTTTTGGCACATCAATTCAATTATTAACGTTTTTCAGAGTTTGGTTAAATTCTATAACCACTGATAGTTGATAAGGTTCATTAACCTTAAGTTATTAAAGGCTGATATGCTATATATAGCATGTAAGTTATCGCATACAAAATACTGTTTTCCTTTTTGTTCATCTTATTTCCCATTCAAAAATAAGCATTCACGTTCCAATTTTATTCAGGGCATTTTGGAGAATTGGCTATTTTTCCGTTTCACTGCGCCAATTAACAAAACATACCATAATTTCAGTGTATCAACTAAAACTGAGTTCATAATATTGTTGTTCTCGTCGAGTTATGTGATCTTATAATATTATAGTACATCATACTTATCGAAGCGAACCTTTCAAAAATAGAAGAGTATCAGAAAGCGTTGTTCATAATCTCGAAGAGTGATTTGCTTTCTGATATAAGATTACTAATTCATTGTATTAAAATCGAAGAGAGGCCTCTTTAGAAGCTGGTAGATGAAATTTTAGTATGAAAGCTATGCCAATACAATACAAATAATGCAGAGAGCAACCTTTCGACTTCAATTAACTTGGCTCGAATCTCATTTATAAGCCTCTTTTTTAAAGCATTTATGATTCAGCAGTAGGCTACAATAAAAATTTGACCAAGAAAGGCTTTTAAGTAATATCTCCCGAAGGAAAATGATGATTTCTCAAACGATAAATGTTTTTCCAGAACAAACAGAACATGAAGCTTTCAAGGAAAAAGAAATTTCTTCATTCTCACTGGATTGTGCGGGAAGCACTCAACTTTTACACTTGCTTACGTTTTCTGAGCAGGATGAATTCTTTGAAGAAATTGAATTCCTAAAACACATTTTCTTTTCATGTGAAACTTTTGAAGCCTCATAATAGCTTTTTATACTTGGCTGAATTCATTTTGGAACAGAAATTTCAAGAATTTCCATTCATTGTTGACTTACTCCTGGTATTCCGGGAATCTTTATTTGTCACAATTATTATGAAGAAGCATATTGTTACTTTGTCCACATAAGCTCCAGGTTTGTGCGTGGGTAATGGGAAGGATGATGTTATGAGATATGAATAGACCTACAATTTTAGGTGGCCCCGAACCACCGGAAAGCGATTTTGAAGCTCATAAATTGTATTTAGAGGAGCCGGTCACCGTTACAACAGGAGTGGGAGGCGCCGTCTCTTATATAATCTCACCGTTTAGACTCTCCTGCTACCACTGGAACAACCGCTTCCCTATTTCGTGAATGATTTTTATTATTCTTTCTGCGTTGCGAAATTTCCCCTTTTCCAATTGACACTCCGTAACTGTATGATGAAAACTGACGTGAAGTGGAGTTACACGGAGTGCGATTCACTCCTTGTCTTCCAGGATTCCTAGTTTGGCACAATTATTATTACAGAGACGCCTATTGAAACTTTTATTGAATCCATAATTATTATTGATTACTACTTTTTCTGTATCATGGAATTTATCTTCTCAGTATCGATATTTTTAATCAGAATAATTTGTATGCTTAGAGCTCACGTGGAGTGCAAGCGAACAATCAACCAGGGTAATAATGAGGAAAATTGACAATGACTACTGTTTCATTACCACTTTTTCACCTGTATCGTCATAAAGAGCTAACCGCAAATGAATAATAATGATTCGATCGAGTTCCAACTCTGTGTGAGTGACATCAAAAAATAATGGGAGCAAGTTGGGCTTGTTCGACACGTCCGGCTAGCCTTTAAAACAATGGTCTCGCCCCCACCCAGATGAGCTTATATTCCCCGGATGTGTCTAAAAGCGATTCCATCCCCCTACCCCCTACCACTCCACTGTACTATTGCTATTGTACTGTTTATATTGAACGCAGAACGCAGTGATTTACGGTCGTTGGTTTGGAAATAGCTATGAAACTGTCGGCGTTCAGATTGCACTCTAAATCAATCTGAACAAAGTGCAATTCATGGCCGAAGGTCGGCTCAGAGAATACAACTTGTTGAGAATAATCATCAATCTCATCAGCAATTCCAAAAGATCGATTGCTCATCTGCTAAGGCAAAAAGAATCCGATTAAAAAATAGTGTTCTAGATAAGTTCTATTGGATTTTGATAAGTTTAAATTGAATCCATTGAATTACTTTAGTGTTCGGGAAATAGCGACAAATTTAAACTTGGCGTCATTCAATCGTATCAATGTTAATATTTTCTCAAATCTTTCAACAGTTTTCAGCATTATGGTGATTACGTAGGAATCATTTTTGTATATTCTTTACTTCTTACTTACTTAAGCGAGGTATCTTACAGCTCAATGCCGTTTCTTGCATCTCAACATCCATTTATCCCACTACTCACACCTGGAAACTTCAAATCGAAAGGCAACTCATCGCTCGGCAACTCAGCGATGTAGCGAGTGACTCCAGTAGCTTGTCATACTCACAGCCGCTACTTCTAGTTGCCAGGTTGCCGATCGACTACTATCACAATATTCTCAAAAAGTGAATATTTTGAGAATGTTATAAATTATCTTCGATATTTTATAAGTTGAAGTAACCAAAAAATGATGAAATACTACTTTTAAAAGCAAATAATCCTACTTTTCCAGTTTGATGTGGTTAGAATATCACCTAACCTCACTTTTCTGTCATAGAATCTGTCCACACATCGCTCGGTGACCAGCATGTCAGATCGGACAGCAACTCAGTTACGCGGCGATGTAGTTTTCTATTCTGGAATCGCCTAGTCTGAGCGTCGTCATTTGAAAACACATGCTGCGTCGCTGAGTCGCCGAGCAATGAGTTGCTTTTCGATTTGAAGTTTCCAGGTGTGAGTAGTGCCCAACTCTATCTTGCGTATCTGCAAGATACTTCTTTAATTCTGCCAAGTGATAATAATCCGACAATAATCTAACTCATTAGCGCTTTTGTCACATTAGTGCCGACGAGCTGAAAAGTCAAATTCATCAGAAACTTCAATCCAAGAGATCATTGAAATGATTAGTGGCGGAGCGTGGTAAACTTATTTACTTGTATACTTATACTCCTATAGGAAATATACCCGGCGATGACCAAATAAGTATACCACGCTTCGCCATGGGAAATGATTTGTAAATACTGTACATGCTATCGTATTTCGTGTCACAGATGGGATTATAGTGAAAATAGACTCATATTATGGGAACATAGATTAAATAACATGGAAAGAGACATCGATTTGCTCGTGGCTTGAATAGCGTAAAATGAAGACATCCACACGCTCACTCGATGGATTGCTATTGGGTAATTTTTCATTCTTATAACAGAATTAAGTGGAGTTCACATTATATGCTTCCAAGATTGTAATTTTTTCATTCTACAGCACTATAAAATTCATGCCAAACATCACGAACTTTTTGAAATGTTGAATCTGATGCATACAAACTGACATACAACTGGCAGAGAGAATAGAATACAGTACTATACATATTTACTTCTATTCCCTCAGCCGAGATGAGCTTGTATCGGGTGTTGCCTATATAGCGCCCGCTGCGTTGGTTCTTGTTGGATAGAGTACGACAACATCCGCAATATAACAACATCCGTTGTGTTTCAACCTTATCCGTTGCGTTTGAACAACATCCGATGTATTTCAACAACATCCGAAAATTTTCGTTTATTTATACCATGTTTCAAATTTCCAAAAATGGTTCTTATGAGGACACAAGGAAATCTCCCACTAATTTAATAGAATTCCCACTGATGGGATTTCTGCAGTCGACAGGAATTAGGAACTTTAACATTGATACAATGGATACCCGATATAAATTGCCGATATAATATAGCCGATTCCGCGTATCGAGAGAGCTAGAGCATACTCGCTCCTTCTCTACTCTTAAGTTTCTTGGAAATCATGCTTCACAGCTCAACTAGTTCCAGAAATTGATTAGACAAACTTTGCTTCCGACAGTTATGATTAGCTAGTAGCCTTCCGGCATCAACAGACAGAGTCTGTACCTACAAGAGTTCAAGTACTATCATCCTGCCTTCATGCTAGCCCCAATATATTATGGAAACTCGATTTCCCCCGGGTACATAGGAGCAATTTGCTACATCACCATTCTACATAAAAAGTTTTTTATGGGCAATTACATTAGGACAATGTCCCCCCTCCCAATGTCTTCACAGCAATACATGTATCATGTCACAGTATCATCTTGGTATTGTTCTCCAATCATTTCTCAACAATAACACTTGTAAGTTTCAAGTATCCAAGTGACATGAAGATAAAACTTTACTGTCGTAAAATACAATTTTAGAATGTTAAGGAAAACGCCAAATGTTTTACAATGAATAGAAAATTAAATGCTCTCTACAGGAAAAGTACAGCAAATAACAAATTTAGGCCATAACAAATTTATTAACTAATTTAATAAAGAGATAATTGGTGGATTGAACCTTTCAAATCTATTCCAAGTATAGTGAGAACTTTTAAAACAGTAGAATATGATGAGGAGTTCGAAAAAGTGATAATTTACAAAACAGTATATTCATAAAATCCAGAATTTTCCTATTTTCATTTGATTCAAATCAAATACACAATTCCAACTACTTTTTCCCCGCTTACATGATATGAGTTGAATAAACCAAACTCTGTCAATCTAGCTGCCCTGGGTTGACTTTCGTAACCCATTTGCTCCAGATTCCAATCGCAGCAACAGAAAAGGTTGAAGCCTCACCCTGAATTTTTCATAGGTTTTCTTTGTCGAGTATTGGATGAGGTTAGGGGGGGGGGGAGGACCCTGGAGACCGGAGACTCCTAACGAGCTTCCTGGCGCGGCCGACCGGCGCTTGCATGCTACACGATCGAATTGGTGCTAGCCAGCCAGTCAGCTGGGTATTCACCCCCGCAGATGTCCCACGGTGCCCCATGGCCATTTTTCACTCAAGGGAATACAAGGCGGCACACAGAGGGAAAAGAGAGAGAAGGATGGTCATGTAGAGTGATAGAAAGGGTCAAGCAACAAGAGGGACAAGTGACGTTGAAGAAGAGAGAAGTAAGCGGAGTGAGGGAAGAGAGAAGAGAAGGAAGCAGATTAAGTAAAGAGAGAAGAGAAGTAAGCAGAGTGAGAAAAGAAAGAAGAGAAGAAAGCAGATTACGGAAAGAGAGAAGAAAAGTAAGCTGAGTGAGAAAAGAGAAGTAAGCAGAGTAAGAAAAGAGAAAATAGAAGTAGCAGACTGAGAAGAGAGAGAAAAGAAGGAAGCAGAAAAAAGAAAAAAGAGGAAAAGAAGAGAAGGGAATAGTAACCAGAGTAAGAAAAAGGAGAAGAGAAGTAAGTAGAGTGATACGACGAATAGAAAGTAAAAGAATAGTAAAGAACCAAACAAGGGTAAAAAATAGAGAAAAGTGACGATGTAGAAGATAAGAGGAGTAAGCAGAGTGAGAAGAGCAATAGGAAGGGAGAAGGATGGTAAAGAACCAAACGAAGAAGGGAGAGAAGTCACGATGGAGAAGAGACGAGAGAAGTAAGCAAAATTGTGATATTGGGTAAAGGAGAGAGACGATGGAGAAAAGAGAAGAGAATGAAGTTTCAGGAAAGTGTTACTGCTGTTAGTTGGGATCAATTTGTCTTCTCTCTGGGGAGAAGTGCCATTTCAATAGTAGAAATAACTGGGCGGAATGACCCAAACTCCTCACATTAAATTAATGGTGTAGAGAAAAACAGATACTGATGTTTTGGTGCCTTCATGGTGTGATAGATGTTTTGTTTCGTTTTTTCGAAAGGGAAACTCCATAAAGCCTTATTGCATTGAATTACTTTTTTGTGGCATTGGTGATACTTGTATTGTTAATGAACATGATTACGAATGTATGAGTTTTTCAGGCTGCTCCTGTCCCCACTGAAGTCTGAAAAAGCTTTGTATGTGGCTTAATACAAAATGAAATCATCCACTAGCTTAGTGACTATTAATGACCTAGTGATGTGGAGACTTTGAAGTTTTTTCGAAATTATCTCAATTAATTTTATTTGAAGAGTTTTGATAATTCCACTAACGCTATCGAATATTGGACAGCTTTTTAGGCTATCGTCATCACTAAATTTTGACGACAATGCAATCCAGAATACAATAACAAAAATATTATTAGTTCAACAATCGAGATTTAGCTTGCGTTAAGAAACTCCATTCATGTTTGCTTGTGCTGTACACTTCTACAGTATATTCAAAAATCATTCGAATTTGAATATTGATAAATTTAGTGCACCGTTCACAAACTGATAAATTACATATCACATCTGAAATTTTTTATTATTTTGTGTCAGCTAACGTCGTTATCCTCAACTGACATTTCAGAAAATTTTATTTCAATAAAAGTGAATGAAATTATCTACTTTGCCCAGTTAGTAGGCTATGACCTACTGTGGTGAAATCGAAGATTTACCTTCCAGTTATTTTATTCATAGTTTGTCACTTACTACTCCACCCTAATATTCAATATCAAATTTAATGAAAATTGACTACTGATACAATATTATTCAATCATTTCACATAATTGCCAAAAAGTCGCTTGTATTAATCGATCACTTCATTATCCGTTTACAATTTGGAAAACAATGCATCCAGTCTGTTATTTTCCTAGCTCCTGGAAACTGTTCCCGTTAACTCATATATTATGAAGTATTTCATTTATTTCGTATGTCAGCTCAGTCAGGATCCAGTTACTCTGGAGATTGTGTGTTCTGGATCAGTTTCAGTTCTCGACAGAGAGAGAGGGCAGTGTCGATCCACTTGAGAATGACAGTGTGTGCACAATCTGTTCGTGATACGGCACAGAGCAGGACAGAAAACAACGGAGGAGAGAAATAACGAGACAGAATCCAATTCCGTCGCACCACAATTTCCGTCACTGTTAGTAACATTAGCTTTAAAGGAGAAATTTCCAGCTCCTTCGAGGAAACGAGATTTCATAAAATGAAATGGGAGAGTCAAGTACAGTACAGCGTTGTCTCGAGTATCGTGGCTCTGAATAACAAGGCTAGAATAATAACTTTCCCTTCTAGAATATTCGTGATAAGAGCCTCAAAAATTTTCTGATGTCTCAGCCGTGTCTCAACACACATCTTAATATTGAAATACTTGGAGATACTTTCATAGTACATTACTTACACGCAACTGCTAGGAATTCCCAATGAAAAACAAATCTTTTACTCACAATGTTTTAGCACAAATCTTACTTATAATATTGAAAGATATGAAGATACTTTCATAGTTTATTACATCAACAGAACTGCTAGGAATTCTCAATAAAAACAAATTTTTTACTCTGGTAGATTTACTAAAAATAAAACCTAAGAGACTAAACAAATAGATTGCTACCAACTGTCTGCTCTGCTTCTGCATGACGAACTGTCCAAAATTACTGTTAAACCTAGTACTGTGAAACCTACTCTTCAGGAACATTTTTTTAAGTAAAATTCATAGGTAACATCAACACTTGGATCACACCTTGTGACCTTGGATAGGTCCGGGTGCTATTTCGATTAATCATCTCTTCTCCTGAGAATAAAAAAATACTCATAGTTGAATATTATTTTACAATTCTCAAATTATTTATTCAAATAAATGGTAGCGCTAATATCCACTGCAACCTTAATCAATTTGAAAGAACTCATCCTTGATCAGACTTCAAAAATCATCATTGAGTATCCCATACACTCTGCATCATCTATCATCATCATGATCATAATCCTCCTTGTCATTTAAAATGCACAAACCAAGAGCGTATTGTGGGCATCGCCCTTGGAGAACATGATACATCACTTATTCATTATATTATCGACCTCAAGTTCATATGAGAATATTTCAAAATTTTCATTTCTCTTATTTCAATAAATCACTTTTTTGTTTGTTCGTCTGCTTATCAGGTTGGCTTTATTTTATCCTTGAGACCATTCCTGCATTTAACGCTCTTTGAAAATATTTGGTACTTCGCAACCGATCATTTATTGGATCTTTTCTCTCACATAACGTTCAGCAATTAAGGGCAAGAACAAATAATTGTTACAAATTTTGATATGAAACCTTACTTTGGAAATCTTAGAGAGTTTCAATCTTACATATAGTATATTGAAAAATATAATAGATTTTTTCCGAGTCCGTTTGGCCCTTCAAGCAGACGAATTTCTTAATTTTGGACTTGAATTGGAGGTACAGTACGTGCAGAATAGTCATCAAGTATCTACATTCATTCTTCTACAAAATCGTCAAAGAAACTCAAAGAAGAAAAAATATCAGTTGGGAAGATCTTTCTCGTTTGGTTACAGTTTTGTTCATGTGTTTTCAAATTTAAATTTTACCAAGCAGCACAGGTAACTCCAAAGTTAGCTTGAAGTTTTAGTAATAATAATTGGAGTATTGGAATGATGATAATTATATTTCAAGAGCATTGTTAGATCAAATTAATTAGTTTATGATCCCAGCTCTGTATAAGAGTGGTGGACAACATCTCCATATTGAAACTGCATTAATAGCTCTATTCTGATACTGGAGCTTCGAACTGGTTATCCCGCCTTTAACAAGCTATTTTCAAACAATTTCATCTATGAGTCACTTGAAAAAAAATCCACTTCAATGATTGATTTTCCGCACTTTTATGAACATGGGGAAATGCATGAAGTGGAAAGCTGTGTACAGATGAGAGATTCCCCTTTGTTGAGCTTGATAAGATCGATTGAACGCGGTTTTATGCGACAGGTTCAAATTGGCAGGAATAACCATCAAAGAAACTGGAGAGAATTTATTATTGTTCTGATCAATAAAGGAGATGCCTGTGTATTCGAAACAGCATGGGAGCTCACCAGTTCAATAGTGGAAATCTGGAATCAGCTGCAATAGAAATTTTCCAATAGCACAACATAAATTTACCCTTCACAAGAGAGGGACTCGAGCATTCAAGCTCTAAGCTCAAGTCAGTTGAGACAGCCAATCAGAGAAAAGCAGACTTCTCCAGAATGCTAGAGAAGAGGAAGATTAATGGATGTACTTAACGAGCTCAAGAGGATACCTGTAGATGAAGGAATGAAATGAATTGCATCAAATTATTATTGTACTCCGCTTCTGGGCAAGAATGGTCTTCTCTGAAAGACTGTATTAATAATTGTGAGATCATTTCGCTCATGATTAGGTACTTCGTGGAATGTTATTCTTAAGACTTGTTCACACTGGCTTGTAATTACTTTTGATGAATTTATTTCCAGGATAGATAAGAACATAAAATTGATGGTTATTACCATCAGTTATTCCCAACCAACCTGAGACTAAAATATTTTTTCTCAATTTGAACCATAACAAACTCTTCAATGTAAAGGTAACGAAGATGAAATGGTGAGTGCACCATTCACAGTACCGGTATTTAGAGTTTCCAGTCTTGGTTTGGTACTTAGTTTTGTGTTCACGAAGTGTCTCTTGACTCTCTAAGAATTATTTCTATTCTTGGAGCGAAACGGCTACTGGAGATAATCATCGAGTAAGCATTACACATACTTGCTTTCTTATGATATATACAGTAATGTTCTCACACATTGTATGCATTCATTTCACATGCTGCCACTATTTTTAAATTCCATTATTCCTCATAAATAAGAGATTGCAATGATCACTCTTAATTTTAAATAAAGTGAGTGGAATAATGTTTGCCTGTATTGCAGCAAACAATTTAGGCTAATCACGATATGGCAGTATTTCTTATGTTGTTAACAAATGAAATAACAGGAAGTAATACTCGTGTTATCCATTACACGTAAAACCTAAGAATTCTTGCGATAAGAGAAGAATCATGAGAATATTGTAATTTATCCTTTGTAATATTGCACTGAACTGTCCATGAGAAGAGAATAATAAGTTCCAATCTCATATTTCAATTTTTTACTCAAATCCAGTATCATTTGGGAACTTGGTGATCAGTCTTAATTGTATTTATAGAGATTTTTTTATGATGAATGATAAGTTGAAAAATTATTTGAAGCATCTCTTGAACGATCAAATGTGATTCTCGATGTTGAGCCCACACGTTTGACTGTACCGTGAGGGATAAAGTCTCTTACTGCCAATAATTATAATTATGTAAAGTGTCTTTGAGTTGAACAAGTAAGATGTGAATTAGCATTCTCTATCATTTTTACAAAACGTGAGTACAAACTATTAATTTGAGACGATAAACCTGATTCAATAATGGTTTATAAAGTTTATCCGATGTGTCAATATACTTTGGTTATCTTTAACAAAAATGGTTTCTGGATTAGTGACCAAATTTAGCCAACCATAATATTCTGTACTTTAAACTGCACAAATATTTCGGGCTCAATCTCTCGAACTCTTTTATTTATAGTTGCATTCTTTATCCGTATGTGGGCCTACCATACGTTGAGTACTATTGTTTGTCTTTGAGATTATTCAATGCGTCATCGAATTGTAGGCCTACTAATAATTGATACAATATTAATTGAAAATGATTTCTCAAACCTCATCTCTACTCGAATTTCATTCAAGATTAATATTGATTCTGGAAATTAAAAATGGTTTGAATAATTCCAGTCATGTTTGATGGTGAGAACGAGGTTGTGTCACTTGTGGTGTATATTGTAGGTAGAATTGGTTGCAAGATGGTCATCAACATTCTTGATTCTAGAGCTACCTATTTCAAAATGTCAAGTCGTAGCCTACCTATATGCTGACGGTGTGATTACCTGCCTAACAATATCTCTGTTATGTATTTCTGAAACTATCCTTTGATCAGCTATGATTTCTCGTCACAAATGAGTTCAGATTTCTCTGAATTTCATCACCTATTTTATAACTACATTTATGAAACTATTATGCTTAAACTACCGAGGAGAAACTCTTGATCTTCGTATCCAGGATAGTTTATGCATTTTATCATCATACACTCAACTTATGTTGACTAAAATTTGTTTAATAACTTCATATATTTTATTGATTTTCTAGAATAAAAAAGTGCAGTATCGTGAACATGATACTTACATGAAAATGTGAACCAGTTGCTGTTATCGACCGTTGGGCCACGCGCCTTGCGACGCACTGACGTACCCGCTAACCGCCACTGAATTTTCCAGGGTTGCCAACAATTTTCCCCACAGGGTTGGAAAATATCCCCACAAAATGCCTGTAGATGGATTTTGCTCGATTGTTGACAATGACAGAATTCATGACCCAACTGTTGAATTTCTACAAAAATCATGATGCCTCGTTTTTAAGTAAGAATGATTAAATCATTTATTATAAATAAAGGAGTATGAAAATTATTGAGAATCTATTCAATACATTTATTTGTGTTAAGCCCAATTCCCATTAGGCTTCTTTCACACCAGTGTGGTCCGGGCAAGGATCGGACGGGATAACTGATGTATGAGTATGGGTATCATATAAATGAGTAATCATATATATATATAAAATATATAATCAAATATATAAGAAAATTTATATATATATATATATATATATATATATATATATATATATATATACTTTAAATGTTCTGATTACACTCATTATGATTTATCAGTCAAAACATTTTCATTCTGCCCGGTCCGGGCCCGTACCCACTGGTGTGGAAAGAAGCCTTATATGCCACCATCAAAACGACTTTTGCTTGATTCAACCAAGCGGCTTTGCCAAATGGCACAGTTGATGGCTGGCAGTTAGAAAATAATGTTTTTTTTTACAGCAATGGTTTTTAATGTATTTGATCATAAAATGACTGTGGATTTCAGTAGTTGAAGACCTCTGGATGCCACTAGTTTAGGAGATTGATGGTCAGTCGCACTAGAATCCAATTTAATTCAACCGCCGTAAAATGATGTCATCTAACACTTATGGAACCAATGCAACAAGAATCAATGAACGAATTTGATGAAAATGCAATGACGTCATTTCACGGTGGTTAAATTCAATTGGACTTACGTGCAACTGGCGGTCAATGTTCAACAATGAAACCGTATGAATTAGCTATGATGAAAGTGCTCTTCTCTGCATTGTCTGATAGGTGATGTGTGAAACTTCACAACCAGATACTTCCTGAATCAGGCCTATATTCTGCAAAATAAGTTCTTCTGACTCAAATACAAAACAGAAAATCCTATTGGTACTATGGTACGTTGATTTGGTCGTATCTGAAATCTTTTTGATGGAACTAATATTTTAATTTAAAAACATTGAAAAACGTTTTTGTCAACAAACAAGATTATATTTTTTAATCGTATGACTTTCATCAGTGGGGAGACACTTACGGGTAAGGTTTCCACCTCATGAAGTGCACAATTTTTGTGTCGGTCACCGTCAAGTGGGGTCTTGAATGTGTGTTACTTAACCACATTTTACTGCAACTAAATGAGACACACTCTGTATAAATATTGGCTGTGGTGACAGCCAACTACTGCTCAGCACGACTTCTGCAATTCACCTATTCTACCTGGCTAAAATTACCATGCTGGCACAGATGTTAATGATTAAGAGTATTTTTCTATTCACATTGTGCCAGTCAATTAAGGAACAGAAATTGAAAATATTGCAAAAATGAGACAAACAAGAATACAGGCTATGGCAATCGATACTGTACGTTATCCAAAATTCCACTGAGTCACCCAAATTGCATCAAAGAAGGGTTCATTAGAAAAAATCTTCCCTTTATTCAATGTTCACTTTCTGTAAATTTAACTTGGGTAATGATGTTAATCATAAAATTTTTCTTATTGTGAATGTCTAACTTTGACTTGTCACGGCTAAACAATGGAATACAGAAAAACCATTAGGAGAGGTATCCCTGGAGAACTCTTGCCTTAGAAGGGCGTGGTCTATGGCCCAATTCTCATTTCATTCTTCCAAACGTTTGCACTTTTCAGGCGGAAACTTCATTGCCATCTACTATTCATTATTCCATGTTCTCATTAATTTGGGGATGAACTGTAGATCAGCAGCGCGCTCAAGTGAGAGACAAGTGACAGAGAGAGAGTGAATAATCGAGAGGGATCGAAGCTAAATTATCATTGAATCAAATGTAAAAATGCTTTCAAATCAACCGTATTTGAAAAATATTCATCAAAAATATTCCAGTAACTTCAACAAACAAGGCTGTGATGTTTTAGATCAATTCAGTAGTCATTTCAAGAGAAAAGAAACAATAATTATCCTTTCAATTTGATCCTCCTTCCAAAAGGCTCCCCTCCCAAAAGAGAGTGAGAGAGATAGCAATATATAAAATATAATATTGAACGTAAATAGTTGATATATGAAAAAAATTAGATAGATTAATGAAATATTTGATGTCTTTGAAATAATCATGTTCTTATACTTGCGATATCAATTGTTGCAAAAATCGAGAAGTTCAAACTTCAAACATCATAACCGAGTCTAGCAAGAAGATGACGAAAATGTTGATAAAAATACTTTAATCCAATTAATACATTCATTGAACACCTTAAAACCAACAAATGAAAGAAAGCAATAAAGTATTGATGATACCTTGAATGATTTGATTGAATTCTACCTCAAAATCGTGTTTTGTTCCTATCTCACACTGCCACACTGGACAAATCCCTCCCGATTGTTCACTTTGTCTCTCACAAGAGTGCGCTGCTGGTCTACCAGCTCGTTAAAAGGATGTAATCCATGAACTTTGATCTAATAAAAACAAGAATATTATCATGATTCAAATTTGATCATAATAAATACTAGTTATTTTAGTTTTGGAAGTGAACTTTTAATTAAAAACTTCCCACTTTGTGATCTTTATCGCAGTGTTTCCATTTCTAGATTTGACATTTCACATCCAATGCCAATCAGCTGATTAGTTGATATGCGTTTTATGTCAAGCGTGTGTATTGTTTCTTTACGTTTTTGTTCAATATTAAAATGATTTAAAATTTCTTGTATTCTGAACATTCCATAGGTATGTAGAACATTTTAAGTATTTATTTGTAATCATGAATAATTTTTTTTTGGTAGATATTTGGAATTGCTGGATGTTAAATACTTTCTTTGTTGAAGGTTATGATTCATAAATTCATAGCACAGCAATGATGTTTCTATGATTTAGATCAAATCCTCTTCTTGACATAATTAATTAATCAAAAATACTTATCTATCTTCTTCAGGCAAAATGAACTATATTTAAATTGTCAAATTAAACCAGTTGTGGATAAGTTGTTTGACTTGGTTCATATCACTATGAATTCATAACGTTTATATTACATCTTATGCCTTGTGCTATAATTTTCCATTATCATTCTTATTTTTTCCTGATACCCCGTAATCAGGATCGGATATTTTCGAGAAAGCCGAATTGAAATAAATGATACAGGATTGTGTAATGTAAAATGATGTCAGTCCTCCTGAAGATACTACAGCGATTGTTAGATATTGTTAATGATAGTAAAATCGTTCTACTTACAATATTTATCTTCAAATGACTTTTAATAATTAACTGTTTTTCTCGTAAAATCTCAACACATTGAATTTTATTTACAGATAATACTCTCCGTAAAATGTCACGCAAACCAAATAGTGCCACTTCCAGGCTGAAACAAGACTACCTACGACTGAAGAAAGATCCTGTTCCTTATGTTGTTGCTGAGCCAGTACCATCGAATATACTAGAGTGGTAAGTTATTAAAGTAAGGTAACAGTGCATAGTACTGTACCTTATGTTCCTATTACAATAAATTATGTAGGTACACCTATTTTATGAAGAGAATCTGAAACAACTGATGATTTTTTATGATCATAGATTTATATTTTGGTGGTTGGAAAGCCAAACACGAAAATGCCATAGTTGTTAGTTAGGAAAACCTATTTTATAAATAAAAATTGTTGAAGAATTAGATTAGCTGTTTCAAGTGTAAAAATAGAATGCATAATAATATTGGAAAGATAAGGAAAATTATATATAGATTTAAAGAATGTAAGCTATACGTATGTGGGGCATGTAATAAGTAAGAGTTATGTGAAATAGAGAGCTGCTTGAAAATGATTCTAATTGTCCATTGTGTTGTTAGCTTTACAACCATTTGCATTTCTCTAGGAGAGAATTAAGCGTTATCAAACATCCCATTAAAAGCACAGTGAGCACCCCAATTTACTTTGTAGGATGAAAATGGAGAGGATTTCTTTCGTGAACATCTTGCTCTTGATATACGGTAAATGTTATAGGCCTGAGGTAGTTTAGGCACGAATTCTATTCTTGAAGACTAGGCTTACTTTTCTAATTCCATTACTTTTAATTATAACAAGTAATACATTTTAAAATAACAGTTTTCGCTTTGTATCAGACTACATTCAGAAAAAATTTGAAATTCCAGCAAAAACCAATAACCCTTACCTTACCCTGAGGGTAAGTATAACTACTAAAAACTCGAGTAGATAATTTAAAAATTTGAAACTACATTCTGTTCCACGCAATTCATCCATCGTCTCATGATCTCATTTATATTTTGTTATTGAAGAGTTAACAAATATATATATTTTTTGCAGGCATTATGTCGTTAAGGGACCAGAAAACACACCATATGAAGGAGGAATGTACCTTGGAAAATTAGTCTTCCCCAGAGAATTCCCATTCAAGCCTCCAAGTATTTATATGGTGACACCAAATGGACGGTAACAATCTAGTTCATATGAAGTCTTTGTACATTCTATATAATATATTATTCCTATATTCTACGTGAAGCCTTTATAAATACAGTATTCAATAACCTGTAATAACTAGACAAGGATGAAAAACAATAGGCTAAAAAAATTTCTCTCTTCAAGAAATTTTTACGAGTACTTACTTCTACATAGAGTAATTTACTTTCACGTATACATTAATCTTGTGAGCTATGTTGAACTCTTCACATAAAGAAATTCTCATATTCTAAAAATTATGTTTCAAGTGTACTTTTATTGTACACTTATTGTTGGTTTTTGAAAAGATGACATTTCATTTTTTGAAAAATGACTTGGCCAACTCTAATCATGGCTCAGCCTCTGATGGTGTGTCTATTAAGAGTAGCATATTTGGAATTTTAACTTGTCATTATAGCCTATTCCACATTTATTGAACCATTTTTGTATTATACTTGCAGTTTTCTCCCCTTGACTCACTTGAATATCCAACTTTGAGAGGCCATAACTTTTTATTTGACCTCGGCGGCAATTTTTGATTAAGCCAATCGACTCAAAATGAAAAGCTGAATCAAAATATGTATAATTAGTAGGCTACATCTAGCGGGGATACGGTAGAATCTTTCTCTTTAACTTCACATGCATTGTACATTAATTAAAATGAATTCGTTTGCAGGTTCAAAACGAACACGAGATTGTGTTTGTCAATCAGTGACTTTCATCCAGACACATGGAACCCTGCATGGAGTGTCTCAACCATACTTACTGGCCTGCTTAGTTTCATGGTATGCTATAATCTTACTCATAATCAGTACTTGCTTATTTCCA
Organism: Laodelphax striatellus; assembly: GCA_017141395.1. NCBI lineage: Eukaryota > Metazoa > Arthropoda > Insecta > Hemiptera > Delphacidae > Laodelphax > Laodelphax striatellus. The sequence continues at coordinate 31,629,452 of CM029531.1, read as the reverse complement.
ACCCTTCACCGTGGGCCACACTGCAAATGGGTAGATGGTGATACATATCTGCACGATTTGCTTCAACCATCCACCCTCTATACACTGCCGGATTCTAGTCATCAATTATTCATTACACATTCATCGCTCGATTATCTCATTCAATATTATTAATCAAGCATAAATAGCAATTCACATTTGAAAAACAAAATGTAAACAGACGTGCTCATGACCTTGAAAATTTCTCAAATATGGATATCATAACCTTGAAATTCACAAATACGACGCTAAACTACTTGGTGGAATGGATGGTAACACACCAGGCTTCATCCATCTATGCTCTATTATGATGGATGTTGTGTGTTCTATTCCACCTACCATCCAGGTAATCATCCAGCAGTTTGACCTCAGCTTTAGAATGATGAAACCTCATACTGTATCTTGCAACCTCGGGAACGATAAAATGATAGCAAACCAAACTACTGTAGAAAAAGTAATTCTAGTTCCAGTTCCCATGAACATAATACACTTGAACAATTAGTTATTACTTATACAAAATTAATCAAGTTTTTTTTATCAAATAAGTGGTTTGATTCAATAAAATCTCATATTGAACGGTAATTTATTTTCAAAATCAGATTCTCCATGATTCATTAGGAACTATATACTGAATCCATTCTCATTAAATTCATTATTATTTTTAGAGCCATGTTCTGATGCAAAAGTACTCCTTCATATTCTGTTGTACTTTTAGAAACAATTTCATATTATGCCAGATGAGATGACCCAACATGAAACCCTAATGGCCGACATTGAAATTCTCAAATATTGATCTCATAACCTCGAAATTCACAAATTCAGAATGACGTGGCCAGTGACAAGGCACTATTTCTTATGGCGCTTATTACGCTACGGTCACCGGCTGCGTCGCTTGCCGACCTAGTCTAATGCCGGCCCATGTTGGCGAATGTTTTTCGCATTCTATCTTTTATGAATGATCAGTTTTAAAGAGTGAGCTTTTCTTTTAATACACCATCTCATTCAGTTACTATCATACAGTGCATTGTAAATTGACATAATATCTGTAAATATTTCATCGTGACTTTTTAGTAGTTTTTAATGGGTTTCTCTTTGCAGATTGAAAAGAGTCCCACTCTAGGAAGTATTGAAACATCAGAGTTTGAGCGTAGACAATTAGCAGCACAAAGTTTAGAATTCAATCTCAAGGACAAATACTTCTGTGAGCTATTTCCTGACCTAGTGGAGGTGAGTGAACTTTCATTATAAATGTGGATAAAAAGTAATCAGCTCATCTTTAAGTTCATATTTTAGTTATTGAAGTACACGAGACATTAGTTAAACTTTTAAAAATCAAACTTGTACTTGAAAAGTAAAAATCTTCCAATTTACTCAATGGATCTTTCAAATAAGACGTGAACTAACAACTTCGGTTGAGAAACCGCGGAGTTCTGTTTACAAAAAAAAAAAAAATTGTTAGCCCATTTTATATAAAATCAACAGAACATCACCCGTTACCATGGAAGTCATTAAAAACCAGTCATTCGTCATCCGCCAAATTGAAAAAAATTCTACTACCTCTACCTAGAAGTATTCTCAGAGATTTTTAGGACACTTTGTATATGATCAGTTATTAAACACAGCGTATAATAGGTCACAGCGTATAACGGTCAAAGAATAGGTTTCTAGGCAATCACTCCGCATTTTCATTGAGGAGAGGGCTTATCAAGTCATATTTTTTGTCAAATGATAAGTATATAAAAATGTGCAGCTTCAACTAATATATTTGTTGGGTTGCACCAACCGGGATTAACTATTTTTAATCAGTTGATCCCATTCGATCAGCAATTGTACTAATCCTGGATCAAAATTGATCTAGCTTTGTGCAACCAATCATTATAAGGATCTTAATTTTTTTTTTAGTTAGCCACAAAACTGCTTAATATCCTGCAAATAGCCACAAAACTGCTTCATATCCTTCAAATCCTGTAAGATCAATTCAATGTCTGATTTATGTAACTAAACAAACTTGGAAATTGCTCTACTGAGAGGTTTGCCAAATATTATTATTATTTTTTTATTATCAGCTTTTGTCATCTACTCACATGTATAGTAATTATTTTTTAAATTTGGCGGATGGCGAATGATTGTTGAGAGACACCATATGTTCGTTATCCAATTTGTAAACAGCTGATTCATCCGCCAAATTAAAAAAAAAATTACTGTAGAAGTGTTATACCATAGACTCAAGGTTATTAGAGAGAAGGTTGAACCATCGCTGGTGTAAGGCGCAAAGTGGAGGGGGAAGTCTGATTTCTTGATTCACGTTACGTTACACTCGCGGTTCGCCAATATATCAATCAATTATCAACAGCAGATACAGTATTATCAAAATGACGTCAGCCGAATCAGTCCCCCCACTCCAACAGCTTGTGAATTCAAAAAGCATTAGGGATGGTTCAACCTTATATCTAACAACCTTGCCATAGACTAACCAAATATTATCTCTGGTTGTACTGATTGTTGTTGTTGCAGTCTGTGAAAGCGGAGCTGGCACGACGGGCAGAGTGCGAGCAGACGATGCAGAACGGGACGGGCGACGCGGCCGCACTGGACGCCGACGGTCTAGTGCAGCAGCTGATGGGCGGCGGGGGCGGCTTGGAGGCGGGGGCGGTGCGGGGCGGCGACAACAGTCCGCTGCACGGCGCGCTCACCAATCTCTGCGTCATTATCGGCTTTGCCGCGTTCGCCTACACCGTCAAGTATGTGCTACTCAGCTCGGCCGCCGAACAACACTGAACTGTTACTATGTTCTCCAGTGTGTGAGAGACTTGTCGACAACTGGACCAAGAACTACTGCTCTTAATCCCTTGTGGGCGTGGGGAGTGTTGAATGGTGGTGTACTGAATCTAACCCGTTTCTATGTTAAGCACTGATATCCATTGAACCTCTGTCTTCTTTCAATCTTTTAAACAGTCTATAATTAGTTAGAGTCGAGTGAGATTAGTCATCTCCAAGCTATAACAATAATAACAAACAAATTAAATCAAGTTTGTGGAGAAGATTATGTTTTTTTTTCTGCTTTCAAGTTGCTCAATGATCGATGATTGCCCTAAATTAAATACTTTTGCAAAAAAGCTGTTTCTTGTGTTATCAACTCAAAAATAAAATCCGTCAATTCTTAATGTTATCTTATAAACACGGAATTCATTTTCCTAGTGTAACAAATTTGTCAAGCTACAACACATTTCATCAGTTGTTTCCATTTTCCAAACATGTACAGCTAAAATGATGTAATAGTAACTATAAATCAAAAACCTCTCATTTCTCATGATTACTCAAGCATTCCGTATGCACTTACAGGTGTATATACATTATTGAATGAACTGATAGCTGGCGCTCAAGTTTTACTTTGCTGGTTGTGCCAAAATTTTGTTATACACTTTTTTGAGAAATTCATATATTTTTGTTTTTTATATTTTGGCGAAATAAATATTCTATGATTAAATTAATTAAATATAACACCTTGTGTAAAAGTAATTGGAATAAATTGCTGTCTACTGACTGATAACTGGTCGTATGGAGGGCAATCTCGGTCATGAGTGAAATTGAAACATTTCTTGGCATTTTCATCTAATTTGCGTTAAAGAAGGAGAATTCATGAACAAAAAAAGCAATTGTATCATTTCCAGTGCGAATATTACATTTATTTTTTGCAGTTCCCATTTCATTTTAGTAAACGCTATTCAGCAGAATTTGGTTCTCATCGTATTACATTCACTTTTAAAACTAAGTGATTTGATGATACGGTTTGTGTTAAGGCTCTAAACCATTTATGTTTTCGATGTGCTTCTATTATGTTGCAAGTACATAACATTGTCTCAGATGTAAAAGATGCTTTTTTATTGGTTTTATTATACGAATCTCAGAAAAATATATTCTTTGATTGTTGAGTTTGGGCAACAATCATCCTCAATATCAACTATGAAGGTGAAACTTTGAGCAACGCATTGTATATTTTCAGCAATGTCGCTCTTTTACGGGATAATAAGCAAGAGAAAACTTGAAAGTTATGTACAATATTAATGACTATGTTACCCTGGTTTAAATATATTTTTCACAAGCTCTGATTCATGTATATTATCCGAAATAACCATTTATTATTACTTAGTTGCATTTTTAAATTTTGAAAATTCATTCACAAAAACGTTTATGAGTTGTAGACTACAGTATTCTTTTTTACAGCTTCCTGAATAATTGTTTTCTAGTATTTCAGGAACAAGGTGAAGATTGATATTGAATCACCCAAATTTTTCAAATTCTTCAACGCCTTGAATAACTAAGGGTGAAATGTTGTAAATGTAAAAATCGTTGCCACTTATCGTTAAGTTAAATGAATATAATTACTTATTATACTATATACCGAATAAAAGTGTATCTTTTTATTCAAAAAGCTGTTTTATTTTACCCCATAAAAAAATTTATAATCTTCAAAATAACCCAGTTTATATACGTTCATTACATACTTTATCAATTACTACTCCTGTCCATGATTTACGTCAGGTCTGATATGATTTTATTATCTTTCACCGTTAACTCCGCAACAATTGAAATTGTTGTAGGCATCATCAGCTGAGAAAGTTATACAAAATATCTTGAGAAAGTTTTCAGAAATTTCTGTAATCATCAGTTATAAAAGTTCTCCTAAACACAGATCTGGACACTCTTTGTTGAAGATTAGTACAATATTTTTGGTTACTTATTTTTGGCACGAAAATAATAAGGTGTTATGAATATTTCGCAAATTAATTTAGTGACACCACTAAAAAAATTTAATTCCAGTAAACAAGATAATTGGAAAATATCAAATTATGTATCACAAGTGTGCAGCATGCTCAAACCGAAAAATTTTGTCTCAAGACCACACAAATTTAGAATTAATTACATGAATCTGAAAACAAAATGTGTTTATAGGGAAAACTTCAACAGAGTTGTTTCAACTTAATGCATCATTGAATTCTTTGTCATTAATGAGAAATACTGATCACATCAACAATCATTTTATTTTGTAACAAATACAAGAATTTATAATAATGCAAATAGTCTTATAGGAATAGTCTAATAGGAAATTCAATCTCAATTCTTTTAAACACGAAGAATTATTTGAATTTCAACCAAAACACTAGCGTACTTCTCACTTATATACAGTCAAGAACCTCACTGGTAAGGTGCTCACTTCTTGGTTTCGTCGTCACTCAAATAGACCTCTTTTGTCAGCATACCTCTTGTTACAACATTCTTCGGGGGTTCTCCTAATGTTTCAATTCGATTGAAGCCATCTTCAACGCCCTTTGTCCATGCCAACTGTGTAAGAGCCTGCAAAAGTAAGGAGGTATTTCTTACTTTATTAAATCAATATTGGATAATCAGTTATACAGAATTATTCAAAATGATGAAAGCATTCGAAAAATCTCTAAAAAAATTTATCCTACTTGTAAGAGAAAGTTTTTTTCTATAATAAGTAAAAAATAGTGATTACAGCTTCTTGAGTGAAGTTGTGAATGTGATGTTGTAAAGTAGTTATCGAAGTGATAAATGAAAAGACAAGATGATTGTGCAGCAACCACTGATTTATTATAAAATCGAGATACCGGTTTCAGGTTACTGGACCATTATCAACTCTGGTGAGACGGTTTGCCACTTACTTGAGGTTAACAACAGCATATCTCATTTTATAATAAATCAGTGGTTGACTGTCTTTCATTATGGAATCGTGAACTTCTAATGGTGAAGGCATGTCCGTCTTTATTCAGATTGCTACAATCAGCCGCGAAGTGAGAAGTGATCTTTTGCTTCTGGATAGATGATTGCAGTGCAGCAGACGCTAATGGCTGGATTTCACGATTCCAGTAGACGTTCAGGTTACTGGAGGCAGGTAAACTGAACCGTGAGACCACTTACTTGAACAGGTTACTGGCTTATTCAGGTTATCGTGAGACCAGAGCAGAGGCAGGCTGCCAGGCAGGTAACCTGCCTCCAGTAATCGTGAAATCCAGCCATAATGGATATTGGCTACCAATTAATCGATTTAGTTGTAGGTTTTGTTCAATTATTATGATGGCCAAACGAGATAAACGTGTTGTTATCAATTTTTCAATTCTGTTTTGAAATCAAATTGAGTTATTCGTTGAAAGAATAAACAAAGAGTAGACAAAATAATGTAATAAATCAATCGGTAAGGTGTTGGAACGGCCTCTTTCCTTTAAAATTAAAATTTCCTATTAGAAACTTTATTTAGGATTGTACCCGAATAGGATTTATTTTGAAATGCGTTCATAATTTAGAATAAATCTCTTTAGTAACATTATTATGTGGCTGTATATTCAAATTCATTTATTTGCCATAATAAAAATTATACAGTGGATGATAATTTACAAGACAAAGTAAATAATATAGCAATAATAAGGTTAAAAATAATCGTTAAGGCTAATTATTATAGGGGTTATGATTTATATTTTTGGTACTTATATCTAAACCTCAAAAATTAACAGCATGTAGATCACTATTATGATTACGAGTTACCGTCTATAACATTTATCCCATAACTGGAGCTATTTCTTAGTGCATCATTCCTTTTCAAGTGTGGAGTTCGATTATTTTACGGATCCACACACAATAAATACATGGTAAGGTATGCATATTACCTCGATGTGAATTGAAATAATACAAATGACGCTAAATACCTTGAAAGTGCGAGGTTCCCAAGTTGCAAGTTCTGAGAGCGTTTTTTGACTGAGGAGTACATCTGATCTAATGAGGCCCTTCTGCAGCACTGGGAAAGGCACTCCGTGTTCTTCACTGCCAGCTGATACTCGCTGCAGCCATAGCTGAACATAATCAAACACCAACAATTACTTTTTCAGAAAACAATAATATCTTATGAATAATTTTCAAAGCAGTTTGCCCCAGATGTGAATTTTATCAAAATTTAAACTATGAGAGGGTAAGTAATTGAAAAGATATAGAAAGATACCAGAAAAAAGAATGGATACATCAGTTTTTTGCTGCGGATGATGCCCACATAAGTTAATAAGTGTACTTGGGCGTGGGTAATGAGATGAAGTGATAATACATTACAATAAACAATAGTGTATGAAAGTAGAGAATTAGCTGAACATGACACATGCTCTAGGGTCTGTAGTTGAGACGTGGAGTCTTGGAGCTTTAGTGAAATACACCACCTCAATAGGATAATAGGAATGTGGAAAAAGAATAATATCTGTTCGAAGGATTAAGCTAACTCAGTGTGAATCCTGAATGAATTATTTTTTAACAAAACTTTTTTTAAATTCTATAGTTTTCCAGCTTATTTCAACAATAATTTCTTCATTTGAATCGAGTGACAGGAAACAGCATCTCAATAAAGTTTTGTAGTCAATATGTTCAAAAATTTATTCAAATAATGATTGCTAAAATAGTTACTTTGAAGTCTGATTTTATTGCTGAAAATCAATGCTCAATTACTGTACATGAATGAGTGAAAGGACATCAAGCGATCAGCCGTTTGGCAAAATTCGATTTGAGAGTTATTTTGCATACTGATAAGCTAAGAGGATTAGATTATGCAAGTGATTGGTTTCACAAAAAACAAAAAAACAAAAAAATGAAAAATGGTCAAAAATGGAAAATTTTTCTTCAATTATCAGTGAAAAAGATTATTACTATTTTCATGGGAATGAAGACATAGGCCTTCGTGCGTATGAGCTATAAGGTGGATAAAAGTGATGATAAATTGACATATTGTAGTATAGTGTAAGTTCCAAACCACTAGGGAGTAAACGAAAGCGATTAACTGAATGTTAACAGTCAATAGCCAAATTACACTAGGCGACATTGACGCGCCGCGCTTGCGAAGCGCATTTGATGCTTAAATTTGGTGCTCTGTGATTGGTCGCTTGTCATTGACGCATGCCAGAGCATCCAACGCCTCGTCGATGGAGCTGGCCAACAAGCAGTCACCCTACTGATTGAAAGGACTTCTCTATAATATGTAAAGTACGAATTCGCAGATTATTGAAAAGGTCTTTCAAAAAGTTATTCTTTGAAAGGTCTTCTTTAAAAAGGTCTTTTAAAGACTTTAAAGGTCTTCAAGACTTTTAAGCCTTTTGATTATTGTGTCGAAATCACTGTTTTATTATTACCAAAACAGCTGATTTCTGACAAGTTGAAAGGATCGTGCTATACCTCAGACAAATGGGCCACTTCCAAAAAGCTGAAATTTTAAGGCGTACCTGGTGGATATTGCTTATTAGTCAATGCAGAAACCATTTAAGATTACAAGTACAATTGGAGGTGCTTGTGATGAACATAATAGGATAATAGGTCACATTACAACTTTTGTTATGATGTGCCTGTAGATCAACATTTGCTTGTCAGGCAGCTAATCGCTGCTGCTATTTTGCATTGCCCAGTAAAGAAATAGTGGAGGGTTCATATGTTCACCACGGATTCGAGCAACAAACTCCCCCACATGATATTTCAAATAATCAACTATCTATCTGGATTAGTATCAGTCTTCATAATCTGTCAAGCGCTATTAGAGAAAATCCCCTCGCTTCATATTTTTCAATTGACATTATTTTTCAATACGGTACTCACATCTTTCATGTCCTTTTTCTTCAAATGACGTCCTTTGGTTGCATACTGCAAAGCTCTGTGAGCACCTCGGATTGCAAGAGAGTAACAATTCCGCTTTCTTCCAATAAAGTGCTGGAAAACAGACAAGAGTTTACTAACGTTGCAAACCTAATATGGTAGTATTATGCAATATAGGAAATTTTCCCTAAAACTAAAAGATATGGTAATATTGTGCAATCTAGAAAATTCTCTCTAAAACTTCAAGATAACTTAGCCTTGAAAAAATTAAACTGTTTGTACCACTACAGTGAGTGAACACAATTTCTGAGAAACGAAAAACCGCGATTTTTCTACATTTTGTATCTACTCATCCAAGTTTCCTTTTAGAAACTGCATGTTTGAAAAATAAATAAAGCCTTTATTCAGTCTTCAGAATTTTAAAAATATTTTTTCTCAAATAATATACTATTTTTTTACTCCTGTTTTTGGACTATGGTATTTCATTTCAACTTTCTTGTTAATTCTTTTAATACGTTGCAGAAAGGTTAAATGAAAGATTATGCTACAATACTAATTAAAAATTTGTTGTAATTAAAGAAAATAGAATTAAATTTGTAGTGAAGAAGGTTCACCATCGCATTTTTGTGACCACTACCAAGCTAGATCCAGTAGTTCCTAAATGGGGATTGGTTCTCGAAAATTAAAAAAATTTCATAGTTCTGCGATCAAAGTTGAATAATACAATACTGTATCCTATTAATGGTTATGGCCATATTATGATCATATTATGTAGTACAGCAAAACAGGTAGGCTACAACTTAAGGCCTCTTACCACAAATAGTGCAAATCTGAATAAACTGAAACTACAATCCAATGCCGACAATTATTAGATTTTTACCCCTATATAAAGACGATTCCTTTTCACAGTTGAGTTTTTAACTCGTGAAGGGGTGAAATAGAAAAGGGTGCTTTAAGGGGTTTTCTCTTTTATCATCTCAGTAATTTAAATTAATCTGGTACTTAGTCAGTAATCATCATAATCGTAATTTTTAATGGTTTTTCTACTAGCAGGATATATGGTTGCCCCAAGGAGGAAAAGACCCAGAAGCTGGTTTGTGGTCTTCGCAGCCTTTCAGATTCGGCTCATACATCTGAGGTCAAGCTCCTGGGATTTGTCATCATTGATTGAGGAGGGCCACAATGATGGTGTTTGCACCAGGCTGGCAAGGGTGATTTATTTGCTGCGCAGACTAAGGACACTCCTCAGCAGAAGATATTTGGTTATGGTCTATTATGCTCCATTTCACACTCATGTTCTGTACGGACTCATACTGTGGGAACATTCAGCGGGTTGCAAAAGTGTGGAGCTGTAGAGGTAAAGCTTCAGAAGAAAGCGATTCGAGTGGTCACCTCAGCTGAACATCGTGATCACTGTAAGCCTATCTTTATACATCTGGGCATCCTCACAGTCTTCAACCTGTTGTTCGGTCTGCTGCATGTCAAAGATGCTGGGTATGGAGTGGTGGTCCGCAGCCGAGGGCGTTAAGCGCCTGTCTGATAATCCAAAGGTTCCAAGATCGTTTACAGTTGCTGAGGACAGTCATGTTCTGAGATTGGACCTTCATGCATAATATGCATGGACGCATGGTGGAATCATGGAACAAGGAGGAGACACATGATTGACATACCACGTTGCAGAGCAAACAAGAAGGACTCTTTCCCCATCTTTGCTCTACCTCTACACCTGTTTAATGACCTGCCTCAGTGCCTGAGAGGATTAGGAATCAACAGAGAAGTGTTTTCAAGACCAAAGTTACCGTCTGGCTGAAGAATAATCCATCCTACTCAATGGATGAATATTTTCATGCAGACAAGGACAATACAGTATGATTGATCTACTATTTATTCAGGTCACTGGTCTTGGATGTAGAATGAGGAATTATGGAAAATAATAACTGCGTACTAATTACCCCTGTAGAATTACTTACCAGGTTTATAATAAATTCTATGATATAAAATTTGAAATCGCAAGAGTAGGGCCGGCCAGACGGCCTATCTAACATAACCCTACTCACGCATATTCATAATAGTTCTTCATTGTCATGATACTCACAGCGGTCAACCTGAAAATTCTTCTTTTTCTCCAGAATTCATCCGGTCCTTTTATCTTATTGATATTTGCACGAACGAACTGAGCTACTGTTGTAAAAACCATGATGAACCTAAACAAATATTTATAATGTGGTTCGGTTGGGATAAATTTTCTGTTTCAAATTTAATTAAGGTTATGTTATGTATTACTTTATATCGATGTTTTGATCTCGATATTCGAAATTTGGGTGAAGGAATTTAAGTGGGGTGACTTTACTCCAAAAATGTTACCAAATTTTTTTCAATTTGGCGGATTACAAATGATTATTGTGAGACTCCATAATTGTTTATTTACACATTTGTAAACAGACAATTTATCTACCAAATTGAAAATTCTCCTAATTTACTAAAAAAATGCCTATTCAATTATTTATTTTTATTTGCCAGTTGAGCATTGAGATCGCGCCACACAGCCAATGAGATCGAGACAAAGCATGGCCATCTTTAGACAAAACTCAAGAAGGCCATGGACACAGGCTTCACCCTTTTTTAACATAGGGAAGATACGATACCTCTACTCCATCAATGACAGCTCCCTGGCAGACGACGATAGCTTTCGAGCTTTGTCTTCTGTCTTGTTTTGTCAGAAAGCTTCATTCGTGTTCCGTCTACAATCTTCTCTTTTTTCAACACTAAAATTCCTCTTATTTGTGTTGAAAATTGGAAATAATGAACATTGACAACGGTACGTATAGCTTATCAATCATAATACAGCTTTGAATCTTTGTAATTCTTGCATCAATACCAAAATATGGAATGCGAGTTCTATCAATCTGTGAGTCGACCTGTAGAAAAATTTTTAGGTTAGGAGACGTTAGTATTCTTTTATTTTGAGGAAGAAAATGTTTATCATTTGAATAATCACAAGTTTTAAATCAGAGAAAATCTACTCAAGACTAATGTTACACACTCAGAATTTCAAGGAAAATTAAACGATTGTTCGTAGCGCATGTAGCTCCTTGCTTGTTACTCAGGGCCTGGTCACATACGATTATGGTTTGCTTTACTTCACTTCACTAACAAAGCTAACTGATTTACTTCACTTAACTTACTCGCATAGTAAATCTAAATAAATCGTATGGTTTAATAGTAAGTGAAGTGAAGAAAAGCAAACCACAATCGTATGTGACCAGGCACTACTCACACCTGGAAACTTCAAATCGCAAAGCAACTCAGCGATGCAGCGGGTGACTTTAAGTTGCTTGTCATGCTCACACCTGTTACTCCCAGTTGCCAGTTGTCGATCAATTACTATCACATTATTCTCAAAAAGTAAATATTTTATAAGTAAATAGAGTTTTATAACTTATCTTCAATATTTTATAAGTTGAAGTAACTAAAAAAGATGAAATACTACTTTTTAAATTAAATAATCCAACTTTTCCAGTTTGATGTGGTTAGAATATCACCAAACCTCACTTTTCTGTACGTAGAATCTGTCCACACTTGGCAATCAGGCAACTCGATCACTCGGCAACCAGCATGTCAAGTCGCAGAGCAACTCAGTTGCGCTGCGATCGAGTTTCCGATTCTGGAATCACCTAGTCTGAGCGTCATCATTTGAAAACACATGCTGCGTCGCAGAGTTGCCGAGCGATGAGTTGCTTTGCGATTTGAAGTTTCCAGGTGTGAGTAGTGTCTAAGAATGCATCATTGTTGAAAGTTGAAAATCAATAGGACTTTGACATTGAACCTCTATTTCGATAATTTACAATAGACTTAGTAGACTTTGATGTAATCGCTTTATTTTTAATTCTTCATATATTTGAAAACGTTTACTTTCAATAATATGTGAAGAATAAGATGTTGATCAGCATCATGGTTTCCGATTTTGCATACTATTAGGTTCTATTTGTGCTGATTGCTGATAGAATAAAGCTAAGAAGGAATATTAAGGAAAAGAAACTCCAAGAAGAGGTTAATTACTATAAGATCATTTATTTCTTCAATTATTATCAAAACATACTTTTTCAAGTATCGTAATAGAATGCTAACCGATCAAATCAAAAATTTCAATAGGCCTAAATCTGGGCATAATCCAGTAAAATAGGACTAATTTTTGGGAAAAATCTAGTATCAGTACCCATCTTCCCACCTAGTTCTCAAATGTGTTGTTTTAAAATTTGTAGCATGTAAATTACGATGATAGATAGGCCTACAATTTTAAAACTCTTATGCCCGTCTGTTGCAGATAATAATTCGACTGGTAATCAAAGTGCAAGCGACAGCGAAGATGATAAAGAGTCAGTGAGATCAGAGAAGAGTGCTGCTTCCAATGCATCTTCGAGAGGATCTCATCGTAGCCGGAGGTCGGTCTCTAGATCTCCTAGGGGCTCGATCCACTCACCTGCTGGATCAAAGTCTCGCTCGCCCTCAAAGAATGGATCAGTGGCAGCACGATCCCGGTCCAATTCCAGGTCTTCTGCAGGCTCCAGGTCTAGATCGCCATCCGGCTCCCCATCTCCTGATCGCTTGAAAATACGCTCCCAATCGAAATCGCCCTCTCGTTCGAGATCTGCTTCCAAGTCACCAGCCAGGTCCAATTCCCAATCGTCCGTCAGATCAAGAGCAGGTTCTAAATCGCCTTTGTCAAGATCTGCCTCAAAATCCCCAGCCAGATCCAGGTCTGGTTCAAGATCACCTGCTAGATCAAGGTCTGGTTCAAGATCACCTGCTAGATCAAGGTCTGGTTCAAGATCTCCTGCTATATCAAGGTCTGGCTCCAAATCTCCTGCTAGATCCAGGTCTGGTTCCAAATCTCCTGCTGGATCAAGATCGGGCTCAAAATCCGCAGCCAGATCTAGGTCTGGCTCAAAATCCCCTCTTGGATCAAGATCTGGCTCAAAATCCCCTCCTGGATCAAGATCGGCCTCAAAATCCCCTCCTGGATCAAGATCTGGCTCAAAATCTCCTGCTGCATCGAGATCTGGTTCGAAATCCCCTGCTAGATCAAGGTCGGGCTCTAAATCGCCAAATAGATCAAGGCGTTCTGGTTCCAGATCGCCCTCACCCACTGGATCGGACAGGGCACGTTCAAGATCTGGATCTCGCGGCAAGTCCAGATCACGATCACGTTCAAAGTCCGGCTCTGTCCGTTCAAGAGCCAACTCCAGATCTCGGTCAAGGTCTGGGTCCAGATCTCGTTCAATGTCGAGGGCCAGGTCCGGCTCCCGGTCAAGTTCCAGGTCCAGGTCTGGCTCTCCTGGGCAAAAAGCTGCAACAAGATCGAGCAGGAGTAGGTCTAGGTCTAAATCGCCTAGATCACGGTCGGGGTCACCTGGACGTCGCAGTAACCAAGATTCCGACGGTAAGACACTGCTATTTATTTATTCTTGTTTTTAAATTGGACTTGATCTGCTGTGAAATCTGTCAAGGTTTAGAGGGATTATTTTGTAAAGTGTATTTCATAAAGTGAATTGATCGATTGTTTTTGAAGCTAGGCTAGGCTAGATTTAACAGGATATATTTTTATAGATCATTAAGAATATATTGAATAAAAGAGATGGTTGTTCATTGCCATTTTTCTCAAATTTTATACAATACCTCACATCGTTTGGCGATTCCTTATTCCGTTTATGAATTCTTCATTGTCAGTAATTTAATTATCATTATGAACTCGATCCAACTGCCTAAACATATTGTTGTATATATAATAATATTTTATTTCGCCAAAATTACATAATGATATGAAAGTGACTACATTATATCAATATCTTGGCAGAGCCAGCAAAGTAAGACTTGTGAGCTAGCTGTGAAACAAGCATAAGTTTGGAATAATAATGTATGTAATTCTGTCTTTAGTAATTACATTTTTCCTACTTGAAAATAATTCTTCTTATAATTTCCAGCCGAAGAAGTAGAGGAGCGAAATTCCATTGTGGATAGTGATAACGAATCAGATAAAGAAAAACAAGGTATGCTCTGATTTTATTCTGACTGCTATTCTAAGATAAATAAGATAGAAAAATTTCGCAAAACCTACAATATTAAGTTGTATATCCATCAATAATTTCGTTGTACTCAATTCAAGTGCATTTGAACTCTCATCAATACACATACAACCATAAAATACTCAATTTAACAATACAATATTAAGACACATGAAAAAACGATGAAAACATTAGGCCAAATTAGCTTACAATTCGGAGTTTTGATGAAGAGAAGAGAGAGAACACTTGAAATTGAAACACATCTTTTGCTTCTCATTTCTAAATTAATATGATTCACTATTTATAATTTAATATAAATACTTTTATATTTATTAAATATACTTTTAAACTACAATATGACTCACTATTAACTTTGATAAAATAGCTGTATTATCAACTTATTTTCAAGCCCTATCACTTGAGTATTTGCATAAAAAATAATTTTCTGAACCTTACTTCAATATAATTTATCTATCCAAGTATAATTTATCCAAGTGCTATAATATAATAACTGTAATCTAATTTTTGACATTATTTATAAAATTCAGAGGGTGAACCAGTTTGGGCCTGGTTTCTCCCCCCAAATCATATTACATAATGATGTTTTGAAAGTAAACATAGGTTGAATAGTTTTCGGATAGCAGCCAGTTGAAGACAAGCTGACAAAAGTGGAGTGCGTAGATGGGCACACTCCAAATTTGTGGAGTTATAACTACTAGAAAGTAGTGCTATCTGAGTTTTAATCACATCAAAAGTGGAGTTATAACTCCTTTTCCGGAAAAATCTAGTTACAACTATAGGGTAGTGACTACTCCTGTTTTTAATCACACCAAACGGAGTTATAACTCCAAAATGCTGGAGTGGTAGCGATAACTAGTTTTTAATCACTCCACCCATTATAGGCTTCTTATTAAGTAGCCTAATTATCAAGCTAACAGAAAATACCAAACTCTATGATGGTTTCCTCTTGACATGATAAACTTGATACACATTTTTCAAACAAACCACTAACTTTCCTGAGAGCCCTTTTATGCATGCATTTGTGTCTGTATTAATAAATTAATTAAATTGAAGTTTGCTAATTCCAACGCAAATTATCTATTGAATTATAGCGATGGACTGCAACCGATTATCTTGTTTTCCAGATGTTAAAAGTGGAGATGAAAGCGACACTAGTAGAGTGATGAAGAAAAGCAAGAAGAAGAGGAAGATGAGTGATGATGATTCGGAAGCAGGCGACTCGGATGGCAATGAGAGCGATGCTTCGAATTCTAGCAGACCGAGCAAGCGAAAGAAGAAGAAGAAGAAGGCACGAGCGGTGCTCGACTCTGACGATGAGGGGGCGGCGGCCAGCGGAGGGGAGAGGGAAGCCGGCTCTGGCGACGAATCTTCGCCTACTAAGAAGGTGAGAACAATAGAACATCAATCATTATTCCTTTCTCACTCTCATTGCATACAAAACAAACTTTATTTTTTCATCTGACGAACTTTCATTCTTATTTGTAACTTACCTTTCGATCATGATCAATCCTGGTTTGTTGATAAACTTATACAATTCATCCAACAACTCTTCCACACATATAAAGCTAGAAGGCTTTGAAGCTTAGAAGCCTGTTGCTAAAATGCTTTCATTCTACAAGCAAGGAGAAGTCACAATTTTCAATTTCTAGAAGAAGCTCATTTCCAATTCTTGAAACCTTTTCCTTTCTGAAGAAAAAAATATGTTTGGTTTTTTTGTGTTCTTACAAATGTTTTACAACACTAGCCAACTCAGGCTAAATGGGAAGGAATTGGGCTAATTTAAAACAAGAAAATAGTTTGTTCAAATACACAAGAATGAGAAAAAGTATGGAATTTTGATGAATAATGAGAAATATGTGAACTGACTTGATAAGCCTTTGATACTATATTATTATGTTCAACTATTATAATTTTGTTTATTCTCTGTTTTTGAAGCCCAACTGCATGTATTGTTGCCTTGAACTAGCAAATATTAATTTATTCATTTACATCTGAAAATGGCTTATCACATTCGTTGAATAATTTTTCTTTTTCTCATTTTGTTTTTTTCTTGTAGGCTAATAAGAAAAATGCCGTTCTATCCGACTCAGAAGATGAGGATGACGCCAAAAGCAAAGGAGATGCTGATGAAGACGCGAAATCGGGACGAGAAGACGGCGACGCTGAGGAGAAGGCGGACGGTGAAGCTGAGGAAAATGCTGAGGGCGAAACTGAAAAAGCTGAGGTGCTGCCCAACATATCTGATGAGTCTGATGATGATAGACCCAATAGAGAGTGAGTTTCCTGCATTTCGAAGCTAGAATAGTCATTGTAAACCGTAATCTATATCATTGTCAAAAAACGAAATGGCTCCGATTCTAGATGGCAGTGACCAGATCTAAAAATATGAGTTTGAGCTTGAATTCGAACTAGAAAAAGTTAAAAAAGAACAGTCGTTCATACACGTTACAGTGAACGGAATCGGTGGACATAGAAAATATTATCGACTTTTCTATACAAACAAATAGTACATTTCACATTAATCTATTTACATCACTGATCTATTTGCTTTCATAGAGTAGATGAACATATATGTGTACCATGTCCAAAGGAAAACCCCTCCGTGAAATCGTAACGTGTATGGCCGGCCTTAAACTTTGAAATTTGCCAGTCATGTTCGGTTGAACTTGTAAACATGCGAACGGATTTGCAAATTTTCTCATAGAAGTGCCCGAAATCAACGTATTTAGTGTTTTCATGAATGACACGATTGACACGCTCAATAAAGTTCAAATTTGGTGCACAGAGTCAAATATAGTTATACTCAAGTATGTTGCAAGGCATCTAAAAATGTCCTCAATTTACGATGTAGAACTATCTACTATTGACTATTTATCCCAGGACTAGGGGATACGCTTCCAGTGTTTTAGGGCAGCTGTAGTGTAATTGTCTGAATTGTTTGAATTCAAGCCTTTTTGATGACGTACTCAAAACCTACTGTCTAAGTGAAATTATTCCAATGTTTTGCTAACGTGTGTCCCTTTTCGGTATCTTACTTTATGATTATGAATCGGGATTTTTAGATAAATTTGAATAATAATTATTGAGATAGTCTTCTTCTTCTTCTTCTTTTCCTTTAGCTTTTCACTATTCGGGGTCGCTATTCCGTATCTTCCTCCTCCACACCATTCTCTCCCCGGCTTCTTACGCCCTAGCCGGTTCCGAGGCACTTCCTTGTCTTCTCTCCATCTTGGGTTAATTATTGAGATAGTGTTCTTCATAAAATAGAACAGCACTTATCTATTGAGAATTTGAATGATGGTGTCAAATTGATTGACATAATAATTATGTCTATGCCAACATGTCTTGTTGGTCTAGTGTTCTGTTCTATATAGATTGAATCTTGATATATATTTTATTGCAGTGACGACAATACCCATGGAATGTCCGATTTTGATATTATGCTGATGAAAAAGAAGGAACTGATGAAGAAACGGAAAAGGAAAGATATTGACATAATAAACGACAACGATGATATAATAGCTCAGCTGTTGTCTGACATGAGGAATGCTGCCGAGGAGGACCGCAACCTGAACCAGCAGGGTCGGCCGGCGACGAACAAGATAGCGATGCTGGCGAAGGCGATGTCGCAGCTGAAGAAGCACGACCTGCAGCTGGCGTTCATCGAGCACAACGTGCTGACCGTGCTCACCGACTGGCTGGCGCCCATGCCCGACCGCTCCCTGCCCTCCCTGCGCATCCGCGACTCCATTCTCAAACTGCTCAGGGAGGTCAGTCAAATAAATATACACGCTGTCTCACCTACGTTTTAAAAGCCCTTAAATACTGGGTGTCCCAAAGAATACTGACTCCAGCACCACTAGAACAAACACAAAATGGCAAAAATTGGCAAAATATTTATTTATTTATTCATCTTCATCACATTACATCAGTTTTTGGGAATACTCCCAATTGATAGGTGATATGTCAGTAATAAAAAGAAAGCAAAAGTTTTACAATAAAATTAAATTAACTTATAAACGTTATTAAGTCTACAGAATTAGAGAACATTGAAATCTGCCACCGAATAATAAGCTCCTTCAACTAATATTCTTTTTATTGATTTCTTGAATAGCTTCAAAGATTCAATTTTTCTTATGGTCTCAGGTAGTTTATTATATAATCTAATTCCTGAATAAGAGGGATTCTTCTCATATGTCGCATGTCTATGGATTGGATACAACAGTAAATGCTGACTACGTGTGGGGTAATTATGCCTCTCTGTGCAGAATTGGAATCTATGAATATTACTCTTTATGAACATTAATAATTGATATGTATATGGCAGGCAATATCGATTTTTCCTTAGTTTACCAGTAATCTGCAATTTTGTGTTTCTAATATTTTGCATCGTATCTCATTAATAAATCAAGATTTTCTCATGAGATTTGGTTGTGGTATAATAAATTGAAGGTGTGGTCTACAAAATAACAATATCAATCATTTTCAATATCTGATTTTTGCAAAATGGCGGATTACTGGTAAACTAAGGAGAAATCGACATTTTCTGTTTGTTCTAGCTTGAAGAATGCCGTTGTGGTACTGGAGTCATATTTTTGGGACACCCTTTATAGATTCTAAATGATATTTCCGACAAAAAATGTCCAGTAAACTTTTACCCTATCGACTTTCGTTTTCGAGATACATTTATTTTTTATATTTTTGGAATATGCCTACTTACTGTCATTAAATACTCAATAACTTGAGAACCACTCATTGAATTTCAATTTCGAGGCCTATTTTGAAAATAACAGAAAATTGTACATTGATTTAATGTGCCATTTGGAATCAATCATTTAGTGCTCTCTATTAGCGGTCAAATTTCAAAAAGAATGATTTTTTTAATAAGTTGAAAAATTCAAATGAAATTTTCTCGAAAATTACACAAGGTTCAGTTTAATAATTCTTCACGATGTGAAATACTTCCTTTTCCTTCAAACTTTCACGTGAGATGAAATTCAGGTTACTAGCTCAATTGCCTGTGTCAAAACTTGTGAATAAATGTCAATAAATAAATAATTGTAAAACAAAGTAAATAAATGTCATTTTTTGAGTGACAATAAGACTAATCTCAATGAGTGTGAGTATGAATCTAAGATTTAAAAACATTTGGTGAGTTAAAATGGGTTTGAAATAGATTTGATCTGAAGTAAATTTGGCTGAGAAATCCAATAAATTAAGTTTAAAGTTTGTATCAGCGGTGGTATTTAAAATATTTGCCAAAATATCGTAATCACCATTATTTCTCAAGTTTAAACAGGTTAATAAAAGATCACCACTTGAAAAATCAGCACTTCTCTAAATAAAAATTGTTGATCATTTTATTCTGAATGAAAAATGTTCAGTTAACTTGTAGCCTTAAACGCACTCAAAACTCATAAATCAGGATTAAAGGAAAATAAAACATAATGATTTTTGAAATGTGAGATGTTTGGTTCATTCAATCTTGAGTTTTATGAGTTTCGGGTGCGTATTAGGCTATTACTGAATATTTTTTATTTAGAATGAAAATTATCAATAGTGATATTCAATAACAATGAAAAGAAAATCAATAAACTGTATGTATACTGTGTCACAATAAATTAGATATGCCATTGCATAAGTAAGCCTTTACCTCGTTACGTCTATGAACTTGGAAACGAAATAACGGCAGTTTCAGTTGAGGTAGACAACTTGAGAGACGTTATCCGTCTCATGAAGTCAAGACTTGTGACATTTATGTAGAAATTCAATCTAGAAATTTCACAAAAAAATGTAATCTCAGTTTTTAAGTAGTTTTTTTTTATGTTTGTCAACAGTTTCCTACAGTAGACCAGTCGACTTTGAAGCAATCTGGCATCGGCAAGGCGGTGATGTACTTGTTCAAACATCCTAAAGAGACTAAAGAAAACAAAGAACTAGCTGGACGATTAATCAATGAATGGGCCCGACCCATTTTTAACCTATCTACAGATTTCAAAGGTAATGTTCCACATTATATTTTTCAAGGTATTTTTTGTAGGATTCCCAACGTGGAATAACGATGCTGGAGCCAGAAAAATTACTTGATAGTACATGACTTTCGAAAGGAACGTAATGAATTTGACATTTAAAAAGCAAGTACCGGTAAGGTATAGAAGAAATTATTTGACGCTGCAATTAACCAACTTCTGTGAATACAATAATTAGAGAAAAGAAAATCCAAAGAAAGCTATATAAATAGTGTCGAGACTTTCGCTACAGCAAATATTGACAACAGAACTAAATAGCAAGAGAATTATCGATGAATGCCACAGTAAAGTAAGTTGTGTCCGGATGGGGAATAGAACCTCTGAATTGAGGTCCTCCGTACCTCTGAATTGACCGTCCAGCGATTCAACCACTTATCCTCCAGACACCTTAGAGAAGCATTAAATTTTGATGTCGGCTCCGCAGCCGATCCCGACACGACCAGCCAAAATGGCGGACAAATTCGCAGTCTGGGCACCCCACTGCCTTCGAAGGCCGTTATCAAATCAAATTGATAACATCAAATTGAACAATAATAAGATATTAAAGGGCTTTAAACCGGCGAATTACAATATCTGAATAAGTTTTGAACGAGATCTGTTGCACCATGTATACACCCGCTGGGGTGTATACATGGCCTTCGAAGGCAGTGGGGTGCCCAGACTGCGAATTTGTCCGCCATCTTGGCTGGTCGTGTCGGGATTGGCTGCGGAGCCGCAGTAACGAAAACCCACCTTAAGACTTGTTCGATTTCGAATATTCAAAAATGTTCATCTACATTAAAGAATCCTGGAGCCGTGTCAAAAACTTGAAAATGTACTGTATTTCAATAATTTCAATGGTTTATATTGTTGTACCTTCATCATATTATCATTTGCTAATCAATTTGTTATCCAATTGTTGTAATTGCATTTTTCATGGTGTAATTTTCATATAAACTCGCTAGATAATATATTTTTATCGCTATTTATCTTTTTAACTATTTCTAATGATGTTTTCTGTATTTCTCATAAATGATTAAACTATAATTTCTATTGTTACTCCATTGTTTGCAGCTCTAAGTAAAGAGGAGAGAGAGCAACGAGACTTGGATCAGATGCCAAAGAGGAGACGGAATTCAGATGATGAATCTGAAGAGGAGGTGGTGGCTCCCCAACGGAAGAAAGACATATCCAAAGCACTCACAACTGACGAAAAGTAAGTTCATTTTATTTTTATTGCAAATATAACATTATGTGATAGTAACTCAGTCTAATAACTAATTATTTCAAGTTTCATGTTATTTTTCCACATCAGCAGAGTTAATCTTGATGCTGTGTTTTTTCAGTAAAATGGCTCCTATTGAAAATCAATATTCAATATTCACCATATTGCAATGGCTTATAAAACTATTATTGTTAATTTCATTCGAATTTACCATGAAACGCCATCTTTTTAAAAAAAAATCAGTTTGTGAAGATCCTTCAATGCCACAGTAAAATAGTCTTCATATGAAAATGGCTTTTTGAATCGTTCCTTGATGAATTCTGCCTCCATTTCAGGTTATCTAAAATTATAACGGCATGTTAATTAACAGAGGAAACCAGTAACTATCAAATAATATTTACGATGTTTGCTGTGCTTTTTCAGAGCTCTTCGACCTGGCGACAAAGGGTGGGTGGCTAGAGCTAGAGTGCCGATTCCCTCTAACAAAGACTACAGAGTGCGGCCCAAATGGAAGACTGATGTAGATATGAGCAGAGTAAGTACACATTGCTTATTTTCTGTGGTTTACAAATTAATCTTTATTCCTTCCTATACTTTATTCAATGGTGATCAATCAAATATCAATTCGCCAGTTGCACGGGAATCCAAATTGAATTTAACCACCTTAAAATGACGTCATTGCATTGACGTTCGATCGTTCATTGGTTCAGTTGGATTGCATCATTTTACGGCGGTTAAATTTTATTGGATTTTGGTGCAACACGCCAATGGAATTTTATTAATTCTACACTCTCCTACTAACTGTTTGACCAGAGAAAGTCCCTGGTGAACTGGAGCAATAGCCGGTCGAGCATGCTAGATATCACTCCGCCAGGGACATTCTTTTTCTTGTCAAACATATTGCATTAATTTAATGGTTCTATATTTGACAGCTTATCTCTCAGAAAATTGTATTTGGATGAATAATTTAAAGTTTAATTCCTCCCCGAATTGCTATTGCAGCTGTATTTTGTTGCATATTCGTATCATACGTCGTTTTTTTCAAATACTTTTTTGTTCTAACCAGTTGTAGCACCGGGATCAAAGATCAAGGTTCTGTCAATTGTGACAAGGATCTTAAGTGTAGAGCAAAAAAGTATTTGAAAATGTGTGTGTTATGCAATTATCGTGAAGATCATGAATCTGCTGCTCTCTTTTTTGTAGTTTCCAAAATCTGTAGAGTGAATTATGAATTTCATTGCTATTTGAATAGCCTATTTTAGTCAGCGGAATTAATTTAGTGACTATATTTTAGTTAGCGGAATATTTATGATTATAAAAATTAGTTTTGATCATTCCATGAGACCATTTGAGAATGTAAATTCTCGGCAAATCTAGATCTAGGTTCATTATAAGGATTATATCAGTAGGCTATTCTTATTCCTGTTGATAGCTTTCAGCTCTCTGGTTTTTTAATCGCAACTCATCTAATGTCGAAGCCTAAACAAGTCTGATTTCTTATAGCTTATCAATTTTATTGTTCTATTTACTAAATAATAGAATTGAATCATCTGTTATACTGTTGGCTTGTGGATCTGCTTATAATAATTTTTCTTGGTTTTTTTCAGACATCCAAGAAGCAAATGAATAGGTTTGAAAAGCATCTGAAGAACTTCATTGACACAAAAAGGACGAATAAAGCTAGGAGAGCGATTGAAATTTCTATTGAAGGAAGGAAAATGGCCTTATAATGAGATAAGTTTTCCTACGATTCGAGAATTTTTTAAAGCTATGAAATGTAAAACGTATTGTACAGAACTGAATGTAAATTTATTGTTTATCATCGGCGGTAATCTATCTTATTTTCATCTTAGAATTCCAAAAAATAAATAATCTTAGTTTTCTAAAAAATAAATAATTATCAAGTTGAATAGTTTTTTCAATATATTTTTTTCTGAATAATGAATCGCGAGATCTTGTACAGAGCGTGCCATCCAAATTGGCGTCTAGGGGAGGGTGTTCGAGAGAGATGGATAATCTCTCCCACCACGCTTCCCCTCCAGCCGCTAAGGTTAGTACAGTCACCTCCAAAATTCTCATTGAAAGATAACATCAGTGAAGCAAATAACATCATACTACTGCTGGGTAACCAAAGCGAATATGATTTTTTTTATAAAGCTGAGTTTGCCAGCTGAATGAACTATTGAAATTTACTGTACCGCGAGTCAGCAGGCACTGTAGTGGTAGAAAGCGATCAACGCGCATGCTCCAGTGAGAGGACAATTTGGATGGCACGCTCTGTAGACATTTTTTGTCTTCCTAAAATACCATTACAAATCTCCAATAAGTCTTCTCCAATAAGTTTTAATTTGATCTGTTGGCTTTCGTCAATCGGCCCCATGTGTTGAAGCTTTTGACCTTAGGAATGTTTTTTCTTTATTACTGGATCAACTGTTTCACTTATACTTATTTATTTTCTTGGAGTTGAATTTAAACGAGCTAAACTTGATTGAATTGAACTATCAAATTGAATTATTTTTAGTTACTATTGGTCTTACTGGGAAGAAAATCGACATGTCTTATTAGATAATGAATTTCTTTCAAGCAGTTCACATTATTCAGATTAGCTGATAGATTGATTCTGAATTCAATGACATTATTAAAGAACAAGAATATGCTATGTGTGTGAAGCATTAAAAATAGCCTATTAGTTTTTAAGATGGATATGGAAAGTTTCTTTGTTCAGATGATTTTTTCCAACTTGAAAGTTTCGTGGTATAAATTTTAGTTATATTTCTAGAAAGTTTTGCCATCAAAGCAAATTGGAATACCCATTTGTGTCTGTAGAATAAGTCGTTAAATATTCCACAAGATACTTATTTTTGCTTGCTCCCGAGTTAATTTAGATAATTTATTCATCTGAAGTTCATTTAATTGATAAATTCTTGATTTTGAAGATAGGAAATTTAAATCACTTTCTCACCTCTCCAAACTCATTCAAAAACTATTTTTTCTCTTGATAGAAAGCATTTTTTCATTCATATATTATTTGTGATCTATGAGATTTATAAGTTTTTTCAAGTAGATGATATAACATTTATCGAATGTGTTGGTATTATATTGTTCCGTATATGGCCACAAATTATTTTCTCATCAATGTTTTAATGAAAATTGATTTTATTCAAGCTAGTGATCATACACTAGAGTTTTTCTGTGTTATATATTTGTGAATAAAAATACTTGTGAGGAACATTGTCTTGTTCTTGGATGCATGAATTAATTTCTCATATTCTACTGCAGGTCTATTATTTTGTATTGTAAACAAAGTATTCCAAGAATAAATTAATATTTTTCACAAATTTCTTGTTCATCTTATTCCACATCATCTCAATAAATATATTTTTGATCAGATCAAAGAATTATTTTTAGCCTATATATATTATTGTTTCTAGTTATGAAACAATCAACTTTAATTATAAAAGAGGTTTTGATTGTCTATTATGCACTGGTTGGGACTTATCTCCAGCGCCTTAAGGAAAAGGACATGGAATCTCAGTAAAATTGAGAACATTGAATGGTTAACAGTTTATTGTAATAGGTACATATTCCAATATAATACATTATTTACAGCTCATTATACACTGTATGCTACTTGAAGCCATATTGAATTAGTCTGTTCATTATGTTGTGATGCATATAAATTAATAGTCTATAATTTCACCTCACCTAAACAACCCGTTCAGAGTATTTAAAATAAATAATGATAATATTCCTTCTACATATCCCAACATTAACCCTATTTTCATTGAGCATTTTTTATAGATTACATTTAAATATTAATACATGTTCTTTTTTTGCTTCATCATAAACTATCTTCCATTCAACATTACACTTATTTAGTTTTCTATCATTAGAATTTACATCTATATCTACAAAATATATAAACTCAAATAGTACGTACACTACATGACATGTATCATAAGAATAAATTTAAACAAAAGTATAATAATAGATATATAATTCAGTTCTATTGAAACTAATATTTACAACTTCGAATAGATTCATTTTGGTTTAATAATTGAGCTAAATAATGAGTGACATGCTTAAAAAGGAAAAATTATAGTTATGTGACCACCGATATGGTTTTGGTTTCTTATATTATTTTTCATGTTTACAAACGAACAAGCTTACTATTTTTCTCCAAAGCAATGCAGTTTCATTATTATATAAAGTAAGTTAATAGAATTGGAACCAATCTAATAAAATTAAGTTGTACTGCTCAAAGAAGTAAATTAAAATATACTTGTCTGTCGAAAGAATCAAGTTGAAAATCAGTCTAAACAATGAATTAAATTTACTTTCTATCAGTTTCTGTTTACATCCGTCAAGACATGTTACAAGTTGAAACAAGCAATACTGAATAAATACTTATGAAATTATTTGTATTCAAGGAAGCATCATTTTGCTGCTACACAGAGGACGTAGAAAATTCTCAACTATTATGACATTGCATTTTATGATTCAAGAAAATGACAAAGACGAACACCACACAATGATTGATTAACTAAACAGGGAGTCAAATTTAAATGTTAAGGCGAAATCGTATCAAACTATTGAATTCAGATTCAAGAAATTTATTCAACGAAAATTTAGTTTGTCAAGTCAATTATGAAAGGAATTCCTGTATGAAATAATTAATTATTCCTAATAATCCGCGCTTAACCCAAGTTCGTTTGGATATTATTCTTATAAAAATTATTAAGAAATTGGTAGAGTTACATAAATTTGTCATATCTGAACTAATAGAACTAGCAGTCACAAATTCCTTTCAAATCCTACTCGCGGTCCTAATGACTTATCCACCAAAATGAAATACAGTATAAATAAAGGCTGGTCTAATAAATAATAACAATATGAACTTAAGTATTATTACAGTATTAATTGATAATCATTGAGTGTCATTGGGGTCTAATTTTGAATATTCGTCATTTAAAAATCAAAAAGAGGCTAACTCATAGGAGGAATGCTAAGAATGCCCTTGGCTGCTCATGGATTAATTTGTATTCGGGTTGTGAAACATAAAAAATATCACTTTGAATGGGAGATATCAATTATTTTCATAGGATGAAATGCTTTGAGTGTAATATTTCAACATTGCCTTTCATTAATGATCTTTCAATATTTTGAAAAAATTTTTCATTGATGATCTTTAAATTTTTTTAATTTGTCAAAAACCAAGTTTTTGTTCAATACTTTATTGTCTTACTTTAAGAGAAGAATATGAGTGGAAAATATTTAGAAACTGCCCACAACAGTTTATTTGATTTGAATATACTGTAATAATTATTATATAGGAAACAATGATCTGCATTATTGATAATATTTCTAATTACTGCTTAGATATATTCATATATATTCAATATGGCGTGACTAATAAGTGATATGGAGTATAATTATTTCGAAATCTTCTTGAGACTTTTCAAGCCACCGAAATTTCTGATAGAATCAAGCAACTGATCCCTGGGATCGGTTTCAACTCGCGGCAGAGTGCGCGTCTGTCTGCGTTCACCAACGGGTTTCAAAGTTGGCATGACTGGAGGAGGTGGAGGAATTCCACCACTAGTTTGAGGCTTGTTCACTTTTGATGGCTTCAGAATCGATTTTGCTGGTGCAGCTGCCGATGGAATGTGATGTTGTTTCATGTGTGGAGTAGTTTCTTGTACCACCGGGATTGCAGTTTCAATTTGACGTGGAGGACTATCGGGAACAAATCCTCCTGAGCTGATCTTCGATTGAGCCTTGATGAACTCCAACGAGCTGTTCACAGACGTCTTCGCTTCTTTACTGTTTACGAATTTATCGTCATTGTGAGAGGTTCCATTCACCATAACCCTACTAGATGGCTTTTCATAGTGATTAGTAAATTCCTTTCTGATCAGAGTATTTGGCCCACGCTCATTAGCATCGTTGTTGATGCCCACCACAGACGTGAACCGTTTCTCGGAGTTCAACATCACTCTGGATGTATTACCAGTACTTTGTCTAGGCACGTTATTTTCTTCGGCTAGCTTGCCATTGTTGTCATAAGCATTACTGCTTCCATACAAGTAGCAAGATACTGGACGGTTTGTTGACGTGGTCGGTTTCTGCTGACCAAACTTTCTCAACAACGAATTGACACCGCTGTAAGAAGTAGTTTCTTCATTATCAACTGTGCTAGTATTGACGCTTTGTTGAGATTTGAATGAATCTTTTGAAGACACAGCATTTGGTTTCAACGTGCTCGATTTGCCAAAGGTGGCAGCATTATCCAAGCTTGTAAGATTCTCATAACTGCGTCCATGGAAAAATCCATAGCTTCCCAGATCGGTGACATCGACGCATGATGATGAGAAGTAGGGCTTCTTTTTCAGCTCGACTGCTCTCACCACAGGCACATGTGACAGATCTGCGGTCGAGTGTTTGATGATGTCCGGTTTGTCCAAGTCGTTGTGTCTGATGTCTGATGCGAAATTGACGATGGATTGCTTGGGCTCGGTTGTGTCGCGTTGATGCTGCGACTTGAGGCCGCCGTAGCAGTAGTCGCGGTCGGTCTTGATGCTCACCTGTCGCTTGGGTCTCTCGTTCCACGTGGAGAAGCTGACCGCGGGAGCTGCAGCTGGCTGCGACCTGTAGCCGCCGTCGTTCGACGACACTTCTTCAGAGTGTGAACGCTCAAATTTATTCTGCAAATCTGACGCAACTCTGCAAAAAAACGAAAATTAATCAACTATTAGCAAAATTATATAAGGAATCTAACGAGAGTATTCTGAGACATTTGTTCAATATATAGTACAATGCGCTTCGTGCATCGGAAATTCGCTACAAATCAGCTGTGAGTCATGCAATACACTCACAAAAGGCACACACACAAGCTTACTCGGTGTTTACATTTACTGAATGGTTTCGGTGAACAGACTATTATGTGATTTTTATGTTTATGTTATCCCATGCGCGGACGAAAAATTATTTCCTTGCTCTCAGCACATTGATTTCGTCATAGGTGTTCTTATGTTAGACAAAGGTATAGATGGGCCAAAATTTCTTGGCACTTGGCAGCTGGATGCTACTAACCGTATTAAAAACATTGCCTACTGCTTTAAATCTTCAAATCTATCCTAATGTGATCCTAAAGTATAAATGGGCAAAACTTTTTTGGCACTTGGCAGCTGTCTACTACTAACCGCATTAATAACATTGCCTGCTGCTATAAATCTTTAAATCCCCTGACTGTGATTATGCTTTCAGCTGATCGGTTGCATGTAGTAGCCCAATATTTTCCAGAAACGTACCACTGCCCCCTCGCCACAGCTCGAGCCGGGCGAGCTAGGTGCCAGGAGATTTTGGCCCATCTATACCCGCGCTATCCCCCGCGCCATAGCTGGACCGGTTCTGGCCAAGTGCAAAGAAATTTTGACCCATCTATAGCATGTATTCTAATTACCCTGTGTCAAATTGTAAATGTTTTTTTTAAATGATAATTACAGGTTTCTCGTTATGTTAAATTAGTGATTAGGCCGGTATTATGAATAGTTCTGTATCATACATCTATCATCAAACATATGATATATATGTCAAATAACATATTATTACATCGACAAGTGGTCAGAGTTCAACCACAGTCTTATAAATGCAGTATTCATTGGACTGTGGTTCAACTATTATAATATTCTGGCCGTTACATTGTGATATTTTTCATCACAGATATTTTATAATGGCTATATGACATAGAAGTATTATAGTCTATTACAGGCCTTATGACAATATTTCAAGTCTTTGTTCAAAGTACAGTTTTTTTATCTATCTAATGTCATGTTTGTTACCAAGCGTAATACTGATTTCAAAAAAATTGCCTCATTCAGAATAATTATTCAAAATATCATTTTTCTCTTCCAAGTCAATAACGACAAAACGACGCATCCTACATGGTAATATCCATAATGAAGTGAATTGGTTTTTGTACATATTCTTCTTTTACCTGATCAGCCAACATTATTAGCAACCCATTGGTTTTTTGGAATAATTCCAAAATATTGCATGAAATCACCACTCATTAGCTTCAAGACAAATGAGTATAAAAAATAAGAATTTTGATGTCGTTGTATTGATCAATACAATACAATAATGAATTTTGATGTAATCTGAATGATAAGATTATCTAATTAAGAATGATAAGATAGGATTCATTATCTAATGAATCCGAAAATGTACTGAGCTGAACAATTATTTACCATTGGTCTTCCTCATAAGAGTTTGTGATGATCCAACTACAAACTAAATATAAGATGATTTGAGATTTCGTTCAAAAGAAGTTCAACTCACCTAATATCTGAGTTTCTATTTTCGTTGTAATCATCATTATCAGCGCTAATCGAATCCTGGGAATTGTTCAACTGTGGCAGGATACTACGCAGAACCTGAAATAAAATAATATTACAGACTGATAAATGGCGATTTAAATGCAAAACAATACAGATCTTGTCGAAGTTTCTAAATGTTTAAATGAACATACTTTATCAACCATGGAAACACCAGGATTTATCGTTTTACATAGATAAGACACAAGTCCGTTTCAAGATGCTAACTATACCATCACCGAATTCTGCAATATAAGAGACGAAACAGTAATCAGTTCACATTGTAGGATTGGTTAAAAATTAAAATCCTTATTTTATTGAATAAATAATTACTGTATTATGATATTGTATTATGCTACTTGGAAACCCCGTACTGTGATTGAAGGGTTTATGGGTGATCAGAAAGTCAAGTTCAGTCGCAATGGTGTGTACAAAATGAGGTTGTGATATTCAGATTAATTTAAATAAAAGTACATTCTACTGGATTTTGAGTTGGAATTGAACTGGACTACTTACACTGGAATTGAAAATACAGTTGATAATTTTACAAGGAGTTTCTTTCCAATTGACAAATTAAGGTATTCTTTTGGAAATTAAATGAAATCCTACACGACTATGCTTCTCGGTAATGTCCGTTACTGTAGGAATTCATCAGCCATCATCCAGTAGAAGGAGAGATAAGCTAGTATCCACCAAAACAGTGTCCACAGTAATTTTTCTGAAATGCCTCACCAGAGATTTGGTTCGGCGGAATGTGGGATTAACCCTAACTTACTCAACGGCAATTTCGAAGGCTCAAGCGTCCCTGGACACAGATATTATTACATAAAGTGAAGTCCTACATCATACTTTTTCAAATATTGGTAATATTCATTGTCTCTTACCTGTAATGATTGTAGTCCAACTGAGCCGGTATTCCTCCAATCCGCCAATTTTGATTTCTCTTCATCGCCTATAAGAGTGTCCAAATAAATTCAAAATTAGAATTAACATTTTTCATTACTTATAAATAGAGCTTAGTACATCTTACAAGCCGATTACAACTGCTAGTTGTATATTTTCATGAAAATAACATATAACTGATTTAATAAAATTTATTAATAAACTTTTCAAATGGATGGTTATAGGAGAAATTTCACCTATCTGTAGCACATTATCGAGCACGAGTCTCGGTCAAGTTTATTTGAAAGTTTCAAAATTCAACAACACAATGGACCTTTAATTTTGTCAAGGAAAATCTCGCTCTCCCATGTCGAAAATTTCAATAAAATAGTTGCTCAGGTCCATTTACTGGAAAATAATCTACTTGGTCATTAGGTACTTAAATTTTTGCACAACAATGTTTTATGGAGGAAGGTAATACTGTATAATGAAATATTGAGACAGTATTGTAAAACTTGAAAAACAATTCATCAATTTATAAAATTTCAAATCATCATTTTTTAAATCTGTTTCAGTTGCAAAGAGCTTTCTCTTCAAAAATGTACAAGGGTGCGGTGCCTATTTCAATCATGTCACCATGAACCCTTAGTTTGAATATTCACCTTTCTTGAACATAAAACCAAGTGTTTTGTGGTTAATTTCATTATTTCGATTGTGTTGATTAATATTGGTGGTGAAATACTTTATTAGTGGACATTCAAATACTAAATATTAAGACTAAACACTGAAAAACTAAGCTGTTAGTTCATGCTACGAATATTAGCATCAGGTGTACAATATTTACAAAACGGATATTAGAACAATGATAAACACACAAAATATATCTTTAAAAACACAAGAAAATAGAACATCAAAAAGAACCTCTACCTTATAATAAATAAGGATGAGAGATTGAGAACATCAAAAATAAGAAATATTACACTCATCAAGAAAACTGCAATTCATACTTTTAAACAGTTTGTTCAAGTTTATGGACTTGTTATTATTAGACTAGTCAAAACTATACTTGGAGATATTATTTCTAACTTTAAATACTTCAAAAGAAACTTATTCTTACTAATCAATTAAATCTGAATAATCATGATAATTAAGCATAATTTAATCCAAGAGTTTTGAAATCGACTTCACACACAATTTTGTATTTTGCTTCCGCACAATACAAGGATCATTCTCATTTAATATAATTTCTTAACAGAATATGACATTATTTAAAAAATATTTACACAGAATAGTTTAGAATTACCTAGATGGTTTTTGGACTCTTTTGATGTAGAAAAGCTTATATTCACAAAGATTAATAACAAAACTGACAATTTTGACCTTGACATGAATTTCATAAATAAAAATTAGCAATATATTATTTCATTCAACTTCAGAATCAATACAGGATTTTATAGGCCAGTTGCTCAAATCAATCTTCAATATACCACTAAAATCTTATGACTACCTTGAAAGGTATTTAGACCGGCGCTTATCGCCCTCAGCTACGGACCATTCCGTCAAAGTAAAATTGCTATTGAGTATAGTGTATGAGGGAAAACTTACCAGTGAGTGTCTCCCCAACTATAAAAAGCCATAGGAGTATTATTTGCTAAGGGACTTGAAAATAAAATAGACGATAGAGAGGAAGTACAGTGGTTGAAATGTGTAATGGCAACCTGGCTCACCTTGGCAGAGCATAACTTTACCTTGAGCAATATTGAGCTCGCTGGTTATCTTCCTGATGAAGGGACTGCGGTCGGCAAGGTCGCCGTCACCAGTGTTCCTGGCGCCAAAGTGGCCACGTGCCACGTTTCCCGCCAAAAGTGACACGATGCGACGCTGACCGCTTGACGGTGGCTGGGCCTGCCGACGCCCGTCCTCGCTTGTCCTCGCTGCCGAACGACGACCGCCTCGCGAGCGCGGCTCGAACCGGCTCGGAACCGATTTCGGAATCGGAAACACCGAGTTCTCCCGTGTGTCGCTCTTCTTTTCGTTGTTGATAGCTGCAGACGATGTGGAAGACTTGACCGAGTCGTCTTCAAACACTTCCACCGGTTTCTTACCACCACTCTCCTGGTAAGTCATGATCACAAAATTATCCAGAACGTTCTCTTTCACTGATTGTTTCGCTTTTGGTGCGTTATCAACCACTCTACTGTTACTTACCCTTCGACTGAAATTTTCTTCTCGTTTACTACACTTCTCACCTTATCTTGAACAATTCTCAGATTCTCTTTGTTCTCTACGTCTTGGTGTAAAACATTGCTCCTCACCTTCTCCTCTTCCACATGCTTTATTAGATCAGGTTTGGCGCTCTGATCAATCACACCCACTTCGATGTTGTTCAGTTTGTTTTCTACGATTTCATTAACAGTCTTCTTATTGCTTGCTTTGACTAGTTTGGAGGTGCTTTCATGATCTTTGCAGGAGTGTCGTGGACGTCTACGATAGCGACATTATTGACTAGGTCGGGCTCGACGAGATGACGGACTCGGGCGGAACACATCGGTGAGGTTGCCGATGGTGACGGTGTCGAAGACGGTCATGACAGGAGAACTGGTGTCGTCGCGGAAAGTGGGCGGCGCTGAGTCAGTACTCCCAGTCAGGCGGGTCGGGCCCTGACTCGACCGGGGCGGCGCCCGCTCAGTCAGACTCCGGAGGCGGCGACGGCAGCACGTCAGTCATTGCGACACCGTCCTCATCGCCCATCGACTCCAGCCTCGTGTGGTCCCGCATTGCGTTCTGAAATATCCTGTCGATTTCCTCATCGTCCATTCTCAGGTCGGAAGTGCTCGATTCTGTCTTTGTTTCTGTGTCAGCATCTGTGAATTACAAAAACAATTTAGTCAATAATTATATAATACCTTTTATGACACTTCTTTTTTTGTATAAAGTTTTCTACATTTTGTATAAAGTAGTAGATGAGAATAAAATATTTTATTTAATTTATTAAGTTTTAGAAGAACTCATAATTTTTTTAACCAGAAACATCCACATAAAATACACTATAGTAGGACTCAAATAACTTTTCAGTAAACGAGTCCAGACTTCTTCTTATACTGTAGAAGGGAATAACATTTTCGCATACTCTCTGCCAACGAGATAATAATTATAATATTGTAAATAGCACCCTCTACAACACCTAAACATCACCTATAACAACATGAATATATGATTTTGTACGATAGACATATATGTGAGTCTGCAATGATCAGACATGCTTTAATTCAATTGTACAAAGAAAAGTATACACGTCTGTGATCTGAATTCTTGTCTATCTAGATAATAAAAGGTGATTTCTACTTGGTAGAAGTCTCGTTAATTCCCTCAACCGCATGCCAATATTTACAACCTGATAAACTGGAAAGTTACTGTTCATTAGCCTACTGCATGACTGAAATATCGAGGTAGACTTCTAAAAGCCAACTATCTTTTTAATTTTGATAAGTAAACTCAATCCATTGAGTTCATAGAATACATAAATTGTATTAATCTTCTATAATGTGATTTTATAAAATCAACTCTAATGATTTTCAAATCACCTTTAATTAATTAATATAATTGATGACAAAATGCAGATTTTTTTATGATTTCATCAATTATACAATCACAATTCAGCCACCAGTGATCTGAATTTTCTAATCCTAGAAATGAAGTCCAAGTATCCAAGAATTTGAATCAAA
Organism: Laodelphax striatellus; assembly: GCA_017141395.1. NCBI lineage: Eukaryota > Metazoa > Arthropoda > Insecta > Hemiptera > Delphacidae > Laodelphax > Laodelphax striatellus. Next base: position 31,594,502 of record CM029531.1, on the reverse strand, counting down.
GTAATACGTAATTTGATATTTAGCTGAATTTCTGATTTCCTAAATGAATTACTATCCAGATAAATTCACTTTTGAATAAATTGTACCTATTTAAAAAAATCTTCACTATCTTTTTCAAGATTTTATCTAATTAGTTTCTAATTGAGCAAAAATGATTATCATATTCAATGGAGACGTCTATTACACTTGATAATTTAAAACTTTATTGTATACTACCAGTTACACAAAATTTCAATCTGAGCTACGTAAAATGTCGTCATCTTTCAGCGGTTAAACTCAATTGGATTTTCGTGCAACTGGCTGATGCTGATACTGATACTGGCTCCATATAACCGATTAAGTTGCCAGTTTTCAAGATGTCTAGATAAAAATAAATTGTTGCTTCCACAATTGAACTATCAAAGTTACAGTACGAACTGTATCAAAGAAATAAAATCCATGCTATTCAACTCATCAAAATTTGTAAGTAATTTCAAAATCATGCCTAAATGAAAATAATATCTACAAAAGAAGAAAAGAGAGAAAGAAAGAAAATGAATAAAACACATGCAGACCTGTATTGGCACATGCGAGAGAGGAGCACTCTGGAAGACACTGGGCATTGCGCCAGCGGCCCATCTGGCTCCTGCTGCCCAGGAAGTCAGCAACATCGGTCAGGTTGCCCACTGAGAAGTTGCGTCCAGGCAGCACCGCCTCTCTCTTCCCAACAATACCATCTTCTGACATACTACTTTTCACCTTTTTCAAATTAGCAGTCGACGAAGACGGATCAGTAACGGAATGGTTAGAAGAGCACTGAATCACTTCATGATATTCACTACTGACCGATTCGTTATCAACAGCACTAGAACAATCCTCAAAATATCATAGCTTGATCATTCGTAGTTCCTGAATCCAGTTCTGGTGGCACTTTAATTTGTTGTTTAGACGTAGACGTGTTTCTCCCATGATTCAAGTTAGTTTTTTCCACAGACTCACAGTTATGATTTGGATCCAAATCACTCTCACACGCTGTCTTCTGTGGATCACCTACTTTGTTAGTTTGTTGAGTATCTATGTCAGCTGCATCATCTACCGCTAACCGATTATCTACATTGTTTTCTGATTCATTCGTTGTGGAAATAACTGATTGACTAGATCGAGGCTTTGGTAAAGGTGCCGGGCGTTTTTTCCTACTTCTAACAGGCTTTGGTTTATTTACAACAACTTGACTACAGATTGTGGAATTAGTGGAATCCGAGCAACCATCACCAACTACAGAAGAAGAAGAGGAGAGAACCGATGAGGTGGCGTCTTGGTCTTCGTTGATGACGTCATCAACACAATCTGTTTCGAAGATCGTCCTAGGTTTTGGTTTGGGATGTTCTACTGTTCACAGGTTACACCAGGGATGCACAATTATTTTGTTCAGTTTTAGCATATTCACAGGCAGGTGTGCAGAGGGGAGGCAGGAAAAAAGAGAAAATACAAATTAGTAAAAGGATAATTAATAAGGTTATGAAAACATCACTACAATACTAAGGAGGAACACAAAAAACAAACACATTTAGCAGTTGTAACTCCATAAACAATCCGTAGCGATGAATAGGATTTATGTATACTGTACTTTCAAGATTACAGTACTAATAATAATATATTGAAAACTATGAATATGAGATGTCATTCTTATAACAAGGTACATAGGGTACAATCTTTGTATAGATTCAAGTTTGTAAGAAATAACTACTATCCAAATCTCAAAATGACTAATCAGAACCAATTGAATGCTATTAATATGTGATGTGCAGTATGCTTATAAGCAACTGCTCATTCTTATAAGCAACAATCATTGTAAAGTAAGTTTGCGAGCAATAACTTTAATCCAAATCTCAAAAGGATTAGATAAGACTGGAATAAAATACATTTCCAGTAGTAGAGTAGAATTATCATAATTGAACCGGGAACAACTGGAGGAAACTGCTAAATGTGTTGGCTTATTGAGCACAAGAATAAGTTGCATGCAGGTAGTAACTGTACAAAACTCCACATACTCTAACTGCTGAAATAATTAAATCTTAAATGAATAGTAATTGAGTTTAGTTCTTTTAAAAATCTAATAGGAGATGTCTACTTCTACAAGAATAGCCCAAATAGGAAAAATACTAGTTCAAATCAAAAGGATTCTACTATCTACGATGAAGAGTACCAGATCAAAATGTATTTAATCTACTGGATTTATCACATATTAGTGACACTAACATAAAAAGATGGCAACTGAAGAGTACTAATACCACTCAACCACATGGAATTCTAAAATAACACTTGGAAATCAGCCACAAGTGCAAATTAGTAATTGCTAAATGATTGTAATATGGAGATTTCATAGTTCAAAAGATTTTTAGTTCTAGTATATGTATATTAACCCCAAAGAGTTCATAAAAGTATATTTATTCGAATACAACAATTAATATACAATAATTAAGATACTAAGTTCTTCAATCAAGCAAGAGTAGGCTACATGTTTTGATGAAAGATATTTCTTTCTGATGAAAGATATTTCTTTCTGAGAAGACTTTATTCTATTATATTATTCATAAATAATTGATTAGTTTGTTATTTATTTTGACTTTTGAATAAGATCAGCTATATGAGATCAAATATATAAACTTAGAAGAAATTGGAATTCTTGGAATAGTCTTCAAGATGAAAGAGGCTTTTTTACGTACATTCATTAATAATACTTGTTCCCTACTTGGTTAATATAGAGCAGGTATTTTTCTGAATGCTTTGATAGTAATTTGAAACAAGAAATTTATTCATATTCTAGACATATTCTTCTTTGCGTGTGTCATATTCTGGGTCAGACACAATGCTGTTAAGCTTCTCAACAAATCTGTTCCATGACTCAATCGATTCTCGACGGTCGACAAGTAAACCGGCCGGGGGAGGCGCCAACAAATTGCATTTAACCTGCATCTTGGGTGTACTGCGAAGGGAAAAACGTTGCGGAAAATATGGTTGGCCGCCCTTGGCGGTGTCAGCAACAGAATGTGATCGCTTCAAAGACTTTGGGTCAACGACTGAGTCATCAGTTTCTTTACGGTAGGATTTGGGACCGAGAAGTCGCTTGAAAGTACCAAGCTTCAAATCATAATCATTGCTAGCTACACCATCCGATCCCTCAAAATTGCTATCATTCAAGTTTGAACTATCATCACTTATCGAAGTGGATATATTGGGAGTATCAAGCTTGTTTGTGTTTTTGAAGGGCCTTGGTACCAAATTAAGTAGAGAGCTCTGAAAATTAGCTCTTGCACAGATAGTTTCTGACTTTGGCGCGGTATCAAAGTCGTTGGCATGACCACAATTAGATATGTAATCATTTTCATTTTTCGCACCAGTTATTCCTGTTGATAAGGGTAGAGGGTTATTATCGGTATTAATATTCAATGGTTTCAATCTATTGGAATCGAATCCACTAATGACGCCTTCTGAGCTTAATATGAATGATCTAAGTGGAGAGGAGGGATTTATCGCATTATCTTCCAGAGTTTTACAATCTTGGGAGAACTCATTCCCTGATGGGCTACTACTAGGTGTTTTGCTACTTCCGAACAGAAGTTTATTACCATCGATAGTTTTAAGAGTGATCTTTGTGACTGATGAATTTAAAGATTTCTTTTTGAAGGAGGAATCTAGCTTTTGCTTACGGAAACTGAAATTTGATAAATCAATATCAACACTTTTCAAACTTTGACTACGATCAACGGTAGTTTTTTCAGTGAAAGTTGAAAGATTAGCACTCTTTTGCCTATAACTGTGACTTTTGAGAAGGGCGGTACCCATTTTTGGACCAGATCTAAAACCGCGATAAGTTGGAGAAGCGTTTTTGTTTCTGAGAATGCCAGAAATGTTTGGAGAAAGATTAGATGTTGGTGGGGAAGTGGGGTTTCCACTTGCATCGCGAGGATTGGTAGTAAGAGTTGGATTTTTCTTCTGCTCATCTCCCATTTCAGAGTGTAATAGAGCATTTTCAATAATTCTATTCTTATCACCAGAGCTGACAAAATGCTTTGGAGTGGATTCGTTACTTTTAATGCTATGAGAAACCTTAGTGGTTGATAGACTATCTTCGAAAGTTTCTCCCATTTCAGAATGTACCAGAGCAAGTTCAATGATTTCATTCTTATTTGAAGGGGCTGATTTCTTTTTAAAGGGATGAGTTTCTTCATGTGCAAAAACAAGATTATCAAACTCATACACAATAGTGTCACCATCACCATCAAAATTAGTGTTTTCTTCTTCGAGTGTATTTGATGAGTGAAATAAGGAAAGGGACATACCTGAGGGTGTATTCTTGAGCAGATCGAAAGAAGGACAAAGATGCGAAGAAGCGGTTATGTCATCTACTGTGTCAGGGGTACAAACACTACTGCTACTGCTACCAGCTTCGGGGTGTGACACACGGATGGAGGCGGGCAGGGTTGAGGACTTCCTGGATGAGGTGTTGCTTCGGTCTTCGGTCTCGTCAGGTACTATGGATGAGTGTGGGGAACAAATGTCCTTTTGCCTTTCCTCTGACACCGAGGACATTTTCAATGGCCTGGCCATAGGAGGAGCGGGAGCGGCCTTTTTCTTCCGACCTGGGTAAACAAATTTCATCATATAACTGATTCCATAGATGTACAAAAAAGGGTTATGAAAAATAAAAACTCTCTATTTCACAAAGAAGTGAATTTGAATTGTCCAATATTAGAGAATTTTAAAGTTCTGGAACTTGAAAGGATACAGTAATTTGGTGACAACACGAATCTTAAAATACAAAATAATGATTATAAATAAGTTGCTCGGTGATAGCCTACTAGAATTATACTTCCTCTCTATCACCTTGTAAGTAATCTACTGTAGGTTTATATTATTAGTCCAGTCAAATGGTTTTTATAAAGGGCTTGAAGTGGAAAGTTTTGGTGTAATTGTTTTTTATGGCTTGTTTTATGTTTTCGAGGTCGCTGAACACGAATCTGATGTTTTCCAACCAAAATTATTTCGGCAAAGGGCGGGAGGGGGTTAGAAGGTACAATTTTCGGGGTTTTCCATAATATCATCGATATTTATCAAGATATTATGGAAAAACCCGAAAATTGTACCTTCTCCCCTGTTCCAAAACTTTCCACTTCAAAACACCATTTGACTGGACTATAATTATATGGAAATTATTTCATGAAACAGATGATAGAATTCTATCGATACTGCCTAGCACGTATTAGCTAGCTACTAGTTAGTACTTTCAATACTAGATGCCAGTTGCACAAATGTCAATCAGAATTTGATATCCTCTCACTCAAACGGTTGATCGGAGATTGAACTCTGATCGACTATTCACTATCTCAATGACCGAGAGAAGAGAGATCAGAAGACTATTATTGACGTTTATGCAACCGACTTTTGGTCAATATACACTTGAGAATTGAGTAGATGAAAAATTATGTAGAAATCGAACGTTTACTTCTAATGTGGAGTGATTGTGATTGAAAATATGTTGATAATGTAGATATATTTATTATGAAAACAGCAATAGAATAAATATTCGCTAGAATCTGAGGTTTACCTATTGCTATGAGGGATGTGGACGAAGTACTGTGAGTTTTCATGCTTCTTGGCACCGCTGAATTGACTGCCGTTGTCAAATTGGACAACGACCTCGACAGAGCACCACCCGATTTCACGTTGCTTGTTGACTCCAGGTTGCTTTCGTTGCTCGGTAGTTTACTTCTTCTCGGTAGAGAGTCAGGTAAGCTAAAAATTAAGGTGAGCAGAGACTAACAGTGATCAATTTTCAACAAATATTTCAATTCTGAATCACAGGGAGAAAGGAATGAATGGAGTAGAGTATGATGATGTAACGACTAACTGGATGTAATAATAAGGTTATCTGATAAGCATGTAATTTATTTATAGAAATTAGTTTTTAACAATTTCCTACAAGATTCTATAATTCGTGACATAGAATATGAAAATCCAATGAAATGCCACACCCAAAATTACAATTGATTCTAGTAACTTAAAAAAGGTAAATAATTGCTAAAGTAATAATACTGTACATTATTTCAAATATATTATTTTTCAACTGCGATGAAACTATTCAAATAGAGAGGCTACTTCAAAGAAAGGTTGAAATGTTTTGGAAAGGATTTTGAATTATTTTTCAACACTGTATAATTATAGCTCATCATTTCTTTTTCAATAATACACGATGTGTTAACTTTTTCCAGTCATGTTTAAGGAATTTCAAAAACCTGATCCAAAAGGCAAGACATAGAAAAAGAGAAGATATGTGAATTAAGATTCTGGGACATGAATTCACACTAACTGGACAGTTTTAAATGTGTGTAAAATTATGGATAGAAGCAAATAATTGATTTGAAAAGCAAGTCATGTTTTATAGTTGGTAATAATTATTACATCATGTAATAATTAGGCTAGAATAGTGTCGGTTAATAGTTTGAAGTGAATAATGAATCTGAATTCTAAAAATGTTAGATTATGATATAATAATACGGAGTATCGTCCAATTCACGATAATTATATGAAGGAGTTATCAAAATGAAGAAACACATGAGAACGGTAAGGTATTTGAAAACATGGAAATTATAAATGACAGGTGGGAGAGCAGAATACAACAAATCAAAAGTGTAGAACTAACAAAAAATTTCCCAAAAGCTAGAAATGAGTTACTTATATATTTGAAAAAATCAATAAATGGAATATCAACTATTCAGCCAAACCAAAAAGTAATGTCTCCTTGTGTGTAATTTGATTTCATATTGTAACTCTATACAATCAGCAATAATGATTTTTCCTTCTGAATTCAACATGAATGTTATCAATGTAACGGTATCCCTTTTAAGCATAAAGAATACCTTACAATTAATTTGTGATCAATTTGTGATAAGTATTTTGTACGAGGAACTTCCATTCATTCATCAAGTTTTTCAGCATCCAAGTGGTATGTAGAACGGTAGAGTATAATCAGTTTGCTTTGCTGATAGGCGCCTCAATTGGCACCCCAAGTTTAATAATTTATAATTTAATTAATGGTACAGTAAGCCTGAAGAAGAATTGTTTTAAAAGAAAATCCAAGTCTATGCTATGTTTTAAAATATTTGAGAGATTTGTAAAGCCATGGAATATTATTGTTCACCAAGCGTCTTCTTCGGCACCTAGGGCATCAATGTGTGAACTGCATTTTCGTTCTTTACTTGACAAAACCAAAAATTCAAATTGAATAGATGAAGTTAATTTTATCGGGAACCAGTCTTACCTGTTGTTAGTGCTTTCGGGACTCTCGCTAAGCACAGACGCCTCATGATAGCCGCTACTGTCTGAACTATTCCTCGAGTGACAGATGACAGTTGCAGCCTGACTCTGGCCAGCCGGATTGTCAACCGCCGGATTGTCGTTGATGTTGTTCTTGTTGACAACATTGGCCTTTGAGCTGTTGTTGTTGAGGTTGTTGTTGTTGACTGGAGGCTTTGGTGCGGGGCGCCGCTTGCGCAGTGGGCGGTGCGGCGCGGGAGGAACGAGGGGTGGGGGAGACGCCGACGAGCCATCGGATCTTGTCGGAGACAGGCTGCGGCCTCCCAGGCTTCCGCTGCTCAGGCTACCTTCGCACTGCAATAAAACCGGTGTTAATCAACGACAATTATAGTGAAAAGTTTCGAATAATTAATAAATTAATTACCTTTTTTCATTTAAAATCGGAAAATTATTCAATTTTAATATAAGATTTAATTAATACGCTTTATTGACATTCTAAAAACATAAAAAGCTTGTCATACAATGTTTCACAGTGAGACATTCCAGCCCTCAACATGCAGAATTGAAGACTAATGACAGACTGAAATCCAGCACTCACGAGATACATAATCGCAAGAACTATCATGATCCTCAACCTCAACACGATTTCTAGTGAGGTCATTCAATGAATTTTTCCTATTGTATATTCAAATTCATTTCAATATTAATTACATGTTCACAGAATACCATACAATCTAAAAAAAACGTTGTGTTAATGCAGAATTTTGTCACTACCAACATAAGAAGACTTGTGAGTTGGCAAGTGAATTGCATTTTGATAACCCTGGTATTTTATCTACATTTTGTATCACGTGTATTTTGTTCGTGGTTGAGTATGAAAGTATGAAAGTATGAAAGTATGAAAGTATTTATTGCCAAAATCAAAAGTACATAAAAACAGCAATATCTGTAACCTAGAGTATAAATAAATGTGATTAGATGGTTGTATGCCTCCGTCAATGAGGCAATCATACTTGGTAACCAAAGCGTAGGCAAATACCGTTCTATGCAAAGGAAGAGTCTTACACTTCTAGCCTGAGTCACACCTAGCTACTCTGTTAGCTGCTAGCGCAACAGCTGATACAGAGTAGCAAGTGTGACATAGGCAGTAGCTTCTAGTAGTAGCTGCTATTAGCTTGGTGTAACTCAGGCTTTAAGAAGAGTTGACAAGGGTTGCTTACCGAACGATGGTTCCTGACAACGACGTTGTAGTTGTCGGGATGGTGCTGTTGCAGGGCCATTATGTCGACCGTGGACACACTGACGGGCCGCTGACGGTTGGAGACCAGCGCCACCTCCTGCAGCTTATAATCGGCCAGGCTGCACGACGCGTTCAGCACCTGGTCCAAGTTCACTACAAACAAACACATTTCACATCATTTTATAATGCCACTACATACACTAAACTCAAATAAAATGGAATTATCACTCATTTTTCAATAGATAATTCAAGCAATCCAACAATACGGCTGTACTGGTAACGCCAAATAACAACATGAAGTTTGTTTTTCTAGTTTTACGTCCTAATTTCAAGTACATTCTATATTGTTTTTGTAGTTGAATCGTTTGTACAGCATTAAAATAATTTTAATTTTTTTTTCAGTGACCGCCTGTAGAAGGGGTATGCAGATTCGTCAAAAAACGAATCTAAACGTCAAAACGTCAAAAACGATGTTCTAATACATCTTATGTAATAATTTGAGGTGTAAAAGATATCGTTTCACTTAATTTACAGTCTGTTCCAAACTAACTTAGAAGTCTTGTGAAAACTTATAGGCAGAAGCCGGATACTCACTAGACATAACTTTATGAATTTATGTAAACTAAAATACTCAATTCATAAACTAATAGAATTTATATGATTAATTCATATTTCTAGTTTGTGACAGTTTTTTTCCTATGTAAATTACAGGACTCCCGAATCCTGAATGCTTATGGAACAGGCCCCAGGAGACACAATGGTAGCCAATATTATATCCCTATGTGCTTCACAGGTAAGCCTATAAAAATGTGATATTATACTCCGCAGTATATACCCATCTATCCTTTCAAAAATATAATATACCTGCTACAGTAGGCTACCTAGGGTTTATTTCATATAAATGTGGGAGTCATGTAATTTAGTAAGAATGTAGAAACAAGACGTACGAATTTAACACATGATACACAATATTTAATCATGTCTTGTGCGATTCGCCTTTTTCCTGTAGTACCATATTTATAAAACAGGCCCCTCGGCTAGTTGAAAGAGAGGATGTACCAAACTGCAAAGACAGCGATGAATGATGAACAATTTTGTCAGTTTCATGTCATCGATCAATACCAAGAAAACAATAAAGTCTTATAAAGAAAATTATTGATCTTCAGAAAATGTTTTCTGTCTCGAGACGTAGAAGAGTGAAGATAAGTTTTGTAGATTTGATATGAAAATTGAGTAATTAAATTTCTTGTGAAGAGCAATACACAGTTTGCAGACAACAATATAATTGAAGTACCTTTTGATAAATGTGAGCTTTGATAAGAGTGTAAAATAGTTTGCCGATGATGGAGGGAAGAAAATTTAGTTCAAGGACTACATTAATACATTAATTTATCCACTTGAACAGTTAAATCGTATAGAATTTGATACTTTTAGAAATAAAACCTGTCTAGAAATGTGAATACAGAACTTTATGTGTGGATCAGAGAATTAATCTCAATGAGTACCAGATGAGAGATTGTTTAAATTAAATGAAAAATCTTCAACAGCCAACCCTGATTTCGGGTCATAAATACTCACATCTATGAAAATTTCATCAAATGAACCGTCAAACGAGACTGGAAACTCAATCACTTTTTCAATTCAATTTCACAAGAATGTTTTTATAGGAATTTATTAGTGATTCACTCTTTTTGACTCACATTCCATAGTCACTTCTTATCATTGATAAGATGATACAAAGTTGGAAAATACTAAGACCAATTATTGTGAAGGACATTTCACCATATTAACCAATTCTACAAAAACGCGGCCTAAACAATAACTCGACGACGTCCTCTATAATTTATATTGGTTTCTCAATGCTGATAAGACCAAATGACTCCTTTCAACAGTAACTTAATGTGCAATAAATTTCTAGAAGAAAACAAGGATTTCTACAATAAAACTTTTGAAATAACAGGATGTACCTGTTCATTATATAATTCCAGTCATAGAATTAGGATGTAGTTGAAGAACAATCTTAATGAATTGTTTAGAGATAGACATAGCTTTATGGAAAGCATAAGAATAATACAAGAATAAACTGATATACAGGGATAAACATATTTAACTTTTTTTCAAAATTAAGTGAATATTTGAAAAGTGAAATCAAACTTTAAACTATGCAATTATTTTTTCATGAAATATCCATTAACATCAAGAGAATACAGGGATAAAAGTTATATTTATTTAATAGATATAACTTTTTTTTAATTAAGTGAATATTTGAAATTTAAAATCGAACTTTAAAACTATTTGATTCGCCGTGTTTCCCATCACGGGAAAATTGGGTTATAAGGCGAGGAGGAACTACCTACGGGTCTCCCCACCGATCAAAGCAAAACACTAATAATAATAATAAAGATAGTCAACGTTGACCGTCAAGAAATTATCAGTTTTATAGTATGTATTTCAATGATAAGATTATCTTTTATCTAACTCCATTCATGTTATCTTATTTCAACTGAATCGTTGCTTATAATATTCGTTACAAATTACAAAAACGTGGATCACGTTAAAGATAGACCTTTAAAATTGCAAAAACATTTTCATCTTGTTTGCAATCAATAAAAGTTTGATTCTGGATCTTAAGTACTTGAGGAAAAAATAGACTCACCTCAATATCATTACTAGTCTCAATATTGTAAACAGCAACTTGGGTACCGATGAATATTAAACACTACTTGAGGTTGATTTTCTGAATGAATTTTCAGTTTCAATCGTACACTCTACAACAAGGTCAATCAATATTAATTGATGTCAAATTAATATTATATTTACTCACTTTGCCAATAAAATATGAAAATTGAAAAGTTGTCTTAAATAACACACTACAGTATTCATAAATTCAATAAGTTATTATCAAATTGGCCTACAACAATAGAACACTTTTGCAGCGATACATGCGACACATCTGAACTTGTTGATAGACGATTCGCATGATGACATCCGTCTTTTCATTTGCCAGAGTGTTAACAGGTGTATGTCAACTGTTAGATTTTTGTTTGAACAGAAATTTCATTATCGAACACAACACGTATCGCTGGTTGAAACTAACAAGCAGAACTGAAGATCAGGTTTACTCAAGTAAAAAAGTACTGCACTAATACATTCGCTCCCCCGCACGCACAGGTGCGCACACAAGGTGACAATGCAAGAGATAAGATACTTCTTGTCATTATTTATTAGAATACAAAAGGTTCACGCGTGCTTTCAAACAAACACACACATTATCAAACTATCATTATTGCCAAGAAATTTTCATTGGAAGTTTGTAACTAGATAATTGTTTTACATTCTTTACTGCTAAGGAATTCAAGATTATACTTGTTTATCTGACTCACTATAAGGAATGTGTTGATTTCCATAAGCATTCAAGTGTGTCGTTGTAAAAACATTTATAATTTTTATATTCAGATAGTCACATCATTAGAGTCCTTGAAATTAATTTTACGTGATGACAAAATAACTATTGAATTGTTACACAACCGAAGGCTTTAATGAATGAGTGTGTTGACTATAAAAAACTTTTATTGAAATATACAATCCTTTGGAAAAGTTATAATCTCATAAACTAAGAAGAGTTTCTTTTTACTGCAAAAACACGGGAGTGGCCAAAAAAAAGTATTCTGGTCAGACCAGGGATCGTCCACAGAACCTCTTATCAAACTAGCGATAAACCCTCTCGGCTAGACCAATTGGAATCGAATCATATATAAAAGTAAAAATATTACTATTGAACTTGTCTATTGAGCACTTATAAGGTATGAGAACTTTAACTTATAAAAAGTTATAAGAACTTTTGGTTCTTAGTCAATTACAACCATTTCAAAAGTGTGGTATTGACTGCCGCATCCTATATTTTCAATAATTTTGTAGGTGTTAAAATTTCGAGCTTGATACTTAAAATGAGCTCTTTATAAGATTATATGAATGCTATGGAATGCTATTCATCTTTATAAATTACTGTCTGTAAAAGCAACATCCGGAACAGCTTGATTGAGATGAATCACACAATGAATGCGTTGTACATCTGCATTATGAAATAAAACAATATTAATGATCTATAAAGAAATGCATTAAATTACGACCTACCTCATTTGATTGTACGCTTGCTTAGTTGATTTTCTTCTCTTGTTCAATCCAAACTAAATAGGCTGAGTCAACTGAAGTTTTGAGACAGGTCTCCAAGTGTTTCCTCTATGAACGTGGAACAATATTCTCCTAAATTTCAATAGCTCAGAAAATTTGGGGAGAATGTATTTAGAGCAATTATTTAAAAGTTGCAAAGCATGTGTGTTTATTGTTTATGAACAGTTATGGTTTTAATTTTGATGATTTTGGTTTGATGTTAAGAACTGATCAGTTGAGTCCGTGAGTAACATACCGTAAGTGAATTTTGTTATGAAATAACTGTGTACATGCTGTTTTTTATCTACATGGTTGAGTTATTTTAAGCTTTGTTATATTTGTTCGTGTAACCGAATTCTTAGCTGTCAAACTTCCTAGTTCAATATCACAGATTCCAATGAAATTTAAATCCACCCATACCACGAACTTATCTCGATGGCCAATAATTGTGAATATTGGAATTGCTCGTGAGAAATTAGAGTTAAATGCAGGAGTTTCTTTGCATTTTCATACCAAATTCATTTCCATCCTAAAATTAAACAATAATTTGAAATTGAATTTTATAATAATTATTGTACATTAAGGAATGGGGAAATATTGACATTTTTAGAAAAAAGCTGAAAGTGATTGAAAGTAGTATTTGTTATGATTTTGGATAATCTTGGTAGCTGAAAGATATATTGAGATTCGTATTCAATTACGTTAAACGCTCAAGAGATAAATTCTAGTTTATCAGCGAGATTCATCAAATAATTCTAGCGCAAGCTAGTTTACTTTGGGAAGTTCGAAAATCAAGTTAAGATGAGCTCGAACCAAACAAATTTAGGTATATGTTCGATTTACACAAATATGAGCACATTACAACTGTGGAGTCGAATCAATGTAATATGTTACTGTATGCTACTGGAGTTACGAGTTCTTGACATTTATTTTACCAATTTTCAATCTCATGGCTATATTTACAACAAAAGAAAAAATATTTCTAGATGAACCAAAAATGTGAGTGAGTTTTTACTCTTAATTATTTTATAACTGATAAATATTCAATTCTTAATATATTACAGGAATCACTATATAATCAGCTATAACTGCATAAAATGGAATCCAGAAAAAACTTACTAGTGAATATAGCGAGAAAGATTTCACTAAATAGGCTTTCAATAAACCTGTGCATTGGAAAAGTGTATATTTTATGTCAATTCCACCAATATGCAAATTTCATAATTTCTTTCAGCAACCAAGACAATGTTAAGTGCAGAAACTGACTTACCTGGATGCCTCAGAGAATACTTAGAAGGATCTAGATTCTTTTCTGAGCACACTTGACGAAGAATATCCGAAACTCTGGTTTTCGGACTAATTCGTGATACGTACAACTGGTTCCTAGGCAGGTGAACCTGAAGAAAATAAACATTGATATTCAAGTGAATTACATTAAAAATATCATTCAATTCAAGAGAGATATAATTGTGTATTTATTCAATTTATAAAATGTGAATTTAATATTTTTAACAATTTGAATATTAGGAGGATATTATATTCTGTTTCCAAGATTCCATCCTAAATGAGTAGTGAAACCTTTTTGCACATTATCTCCAGAAAATATTTTCTGTGAGTCTTGTGAAAAATATATTACCAGAAAGGAAAAACATGAAGCTAAATAAATACTGTGCGAAGATGTATTAAATTGGAAAATGATTCATCCTCATTTATTGGAAACTCTTTTCAATTTTTTTCTTAAATGTGGCCTCCAAGTATAAACTCCATGACAAAAAGTATAAGCATAATATTTTAGGGTTTAGTTCTCTAAGCACTAAGTTTTGTCGGACGGGAAAACTATAGAGAACTTTTTATTTCACTTGTCAGAGCAATAGTCCAATCTACCTTACACTAGCAAACGAACCATAGTAACAATAAAATAAACATTAAATAAATTCCAAATCTAAAACTCATTAGAAGGTAGATAATGTGGGAATAGCTCATGAAGTACCGTAATGAGCTAAATCGTCGGTACCTAAGATTTTGTCTGAAACCAAAAATTGAATTTTTAAAACAAAATATATTTTCTAATATATAATTTTCAAAACATATTTTTTAGTATTCACATTGAATGCATTTTCATACCTGAAGTCTAAATGTCTGCTCAAAAGGCTGGGTGACCGATGATTTATAGTATCCCTTCCTACCAGCTAGCTGTCCCACCTGATTCTTTGGCACTATGTAAATTGTCCACGTATCCAAGGCTCCTGGAAGAAAAGGAACCGGTTATACTCAGTTTAATAGAATTGACACAATACATTCAACTTGAATGAATAAAAATATACATCTACATAACATAATGGCAAATTGAAATGATCAACTCTTTTCCTTTAAAGAAAGCTTACAGTTATAGGCATTGATAGTCCTGAAAATATTTTGTATGTTATTTTCAGACCAGTTTTAGGCTAATTGTAATATTTTAAAAAATAGTATCAGATTTTCAGTGGAACTACTTGAGAAGCTTCAAGAATATTTCTTTACTCTGATAAAAAATATGGAAAAAATAGGATTTTTAATTTCCATGTTGAATCTTTACTTAAATAGTAAGAGCAGTTACATTCAAGACTTATCGACTTGAAAGATTTATAAAAAAAGTATTTTATAAACATATTTTTAAATAATTTCATTTCTCCTTTTCAATTGTGATTGTAGATACAGAAAACTACAGTATTGATAAGTTTAATGTGTAAGTGGAGTAAAAACCTGGCATACCATCCATGTAAATGGAGAATTTTTTGAGGCCAACACTCTAGCTTATTTTGTTGTTTTTTGTACCCTATTTGTTTTAGGGGTTTCGTATGTATTTAAATTTATCGTTTATTCTTGAGAACTAGTAAAGCCTTGGATTTCGTCGTTGTGATACATCAGTTTTGAATTGACGCGTGACCGAACATTATACATCGAACATTGGAGGTTTCATGTAGCACTTCCAAAGAATCAACAGGTCACCGATTAATTAATTTAAATTTGAGGTATTTAATAGTTCAGTTCTATCCTTTCCTAAATCCAAATACTTAAATTGACTTCAAATCGGCGAGATAATGGGTATTTTTATTATTTAGTGCTTTGCTCACACATGGAAGCAATCATGTTTGATATATTCAGCTAGAATTTGAAAGTCGAAAAATTTAAATACAGTCCACTTAAACGGTAGTGCAGCTTTAATTTGTCAACGACTTACCTATAGGAGTACTGGGCTTGTAAGGCATCACTCCCCTTTCTCCAATAGCCTGTATAACGTGGCCGGCAGGTGAAATTTTATTTGCAGTCGTTACTTGTACAAGCAGGTCCATCATGGGTGTACTGCAAATAAACAACAAACTTTTATCAATATTTATTACACCGACATCTTCCAGCAAATGAGCATTCATTAGAGATCAAGGTTTATTAATACTACTTCATTGAATACACTCTTTGAATACTTATTCAAAGGAAAACGCTCAGATTATGAGGAACAGTAGAATTAAAAGAGTGAAAAGAGTCACGATTCGAAAAATATATACGTTTTAAGAAGAATGATGGATGGAGCTAGTTATTTGAGAGAAAGTTTTTCCCATACATGATAAAAGCTCGAGAATATTTTGATTAAATTACTTTCAAAGTCAGATCGAAATTACGACTTGAATAAAGTAATATGAACTTCAAAATTATTTCTGTCAGCATAATAATTTTTGTTAAATGATCTCATCTTGTTTCTACATTCAGCCTAAGCCGATCAATACTATAATATTGTATTTTATTTTTACTGAAAGATGAAGATGGATCAATAAGTATAATTTGCAAAATCTTCTTGTATTATTATGCTTAGTGGAGTGGGAACGTAGTGTATTTTTTGTAAGAAGTTATTTGTTATTTCATGAAAAATAAATTTTAATTTGTAAACATCAATTACATAGAAAGATTTGTAATGTTGAGGTATAGTAGGAAAGTTAACGAGAACACTACGAAGCAGCCGATAAATCCCATCATCCATGCTCCGAAAATAAACAGTCATTGGAATACTCCTTCATATGTTTAAACTACAAGGCAATTGATTGCATACCTAAGATACCTGTATAAATAACAGCAAGAGATAATTATACTGGACTTTACCAAGTTTATGCTTTTTTCAAGGAATATCACACCTAGCCGACATTTGAATAAATGTCAGGATTGGCAGGCAGCATCCTACATTCATTATACAAGAGTTGTTTATTATTGACTACCGTATTAGTTATTGAAGGACGACAGGTAATAATAAAAAATATGTAGATGTGAAAGAAGACATAATACTCTTGTCTGAAATGTCTGGAAGACTTCTTTCGGATAGATCACTTTCAGAAGTTGATACTACTGAAAAATCCCATATCAAGTTCAGTGTAGCTGGTTTGAGATGTTTGAGAGTATAAAGTACTCATCTAGATAATGAGCAAACTATTCCAGCTATACAGCCGTCTTTAACTATGACGATATCCGCTATAACGATAATCGATGTATATTGACACTACTGTTTAGTTTCAACAAATTCATTACCTGCCCTTTTTAAAAAATTGTGTACATGCTATTAGGCTACCTCATTATCCACTCAATCTTAGAGCCAAATTTTCACAGTAAATTGCTCAACAACTTTAAATAGGCGGTTTTAGAGGTAATTAGTTACATTTTCTACGAGTTGATCAAAGAAAACCGGAACAATAATTTATTACAGGGAAGCAGGAGTGAATCACCACTAAACAGACCTGCTGACTTATTAATAATTAACACAAGCAATCTATTATAAAACGATATTTATATACGATATTTAAAAACCTTTGGCGCATTCCTTTTTACTGTGCTTCTACCACTTCGAGATTTGATGTGAAATCTACAGGAGACTCACACTGATACAAGTCTGTTGCAATGATACTGTATTCCCAAACGGTACAGTACTGAGCAAGCAAGCGGCACTTTGCGCTGCACGGGGTAAACTCGTTAATTAATAATTGAATTTGCTCTAACAAAAGCAAAAAAGTAGTATAAATAGGAGAATTCATCGACATCATTCAGGAGTAAGTACTATCAACCAGACCATACTATCAACCAAACCATACTATCATGCTCCAGGAGTAAGTACTATCAACCAGATCATACTATCAACCAAACCATACTATCAACCAAACCATACTATCAACCAAAGGAGAATTCATCGACATCATTCCAGGAGTAAGTATGCTCCAGGAGTAAGTATGCTCCGGGAGTAAGTATGCACCGAACATACTATCAACCAAAGCATACTATCAACCAAACCATACTATGATCTGAAACATACTATCAACCAGACCATACTATCAACCAAACCATACTATCATGCTCCCACTATCAACCAAAATTTGAGACTCTGATGAGAGAGGATTGTGTTGGTCAAGTTGACATCATAGGTGATAGTGAAGTCTGAAATGGTGATTTTCAATCCAGAAAGAATCATGTTATTGTGTCAGAGAATGTTGTATATTGACAGAGATGAAATGCTCAAAGCCTATTTGGTTACTTAACGGTCTGTACAGATCTTGTTCTGTTAGGAGTAATAATAATGTTGGCAAACTTTCAAGTCATTTCTCTTTCCTGTACCATTACAGTCTCCAATTAAATTCTAGTGGAGCTAGCTCTCAATTGCTGTTCCTTGTGTAAGAATACTTGTGTTCTCATTTTTCAACTAGTGAAAGTAGTAGTAACTGTTATAACTATTTATATTCCCAGCATCAATTTTATAGCTGTACTTGTTCCAGTCCTAGTATATAACTTGACTAACTCTTACGATTATCATCACATCAAAGCTGTCTTACTTCGATAGCACTATCAACGGGGGGGGCACTATTAACTGACTCCACTATTCACAGATTTTGCATTTTGACAAGTGACAGATCTGATAACGTGAGTTGAACAAGAATATTCATCCATTTGCTTTATACAAACATTATTTGATTATTTTCGTGTTAGTATTCCAGTTTTCATTGTGTTTGATAAAAAAAAATATTGATTATTCTTTTCATTTATTTATTGTTGAAATTGTGATAGCGAGTTAGAAACATTATTTTGATTACTATTATTATTTTCGTGGTGATAGCATCACAATGATATGATTATTGACTTAAATATGATGAGTGAGTGAATGATGATGAATACATGGTGTGTGATTCTTGTGATTCTTGAAAATGTATTAACATTTTCTTCTCTCTTCTTATTAGATTACATTGGTTAGCATTTACACTTGCTTAATATAATAGGATTTATTTGAAAAATTCAAAATAGTCTATGAATAGTTATAATGACATTTATACATGTGTTGCCATCTATACATATTGAACAAATAATAATTATTCTTTATTCTATCAGATTAAATTGGTTACATTGGTTGGTATTTTAAATTTATTAAAACAAAATTCAAAATAGTCTATGAATAGTTATGATTACATTTATACATGTGTTGCCATCTATACATATTGCTGAAACATACTATCAACCAAAGCATACTATCAACCAAACCATACTATGATCTGAAACATACTATCAACCAAACCATACTATGATCTGAAACATACTATCAACCAAACCATACTATGATCTGAAACATACTATCTCCCAGACCATACTATCAACCAAACCATACTATCAACCAAACCATACTATGATCTGAAACATACCATCAACCAAACCATCCTATGATCTGAAACATACTATCAACCAAACCATACTATGATCTGAAACATACTATCAACCAAACCATACTATGATCTGAAACATACTATCAACCAAACCAAACTATGATCTGAAACATACTATCACCCAGACCATACTATCAACCAAACCATACTATCAACCAAACCATACTATGATCTGAAACATACTATCAACCAAACCATACTATGATCTGAAACATACTATAAAACAAACCATACTATCAGCAAACCATACTATGATCTGAAACATACTATCAACCAGACCATACTATCAACCAAACCATATTATCAACCAAACCATACTATGATCTGAAACATACTATCAACCAAACCATACTATGATCTGAAACATACTATCAACCAAACCATACTATGATCTGAAAAAACCTACCAAAAGATCAAGAAGACAACTTCTATTGATGACAATATGCTCAACTAGAACATTCTCTTGATTCTTTGAGAAAAATCTATCAATTCATTAACAAAACAAAAAAAACTGATTATCCGGTGTGGCACTCTGTCCATTTTTTTGTTGATCTATTTAACAAAAAAACCAACTGTCATTTTAATGGCAAAAAAAAACTGATTATGCAAAGTGTGGTACTCTGACCATTATCGATTTATTCGATAAAAATTTGTGTGGCACTCTGTCCATTTTTTTGTTGATTTATTCATTAAAAAAAAACAACTGTCATTTTAATGGCAAAAAAACTGATTATGCAAAGTGTGGTACTCTGACCATTATCGATTTATTTGATGAAAATCCAATGATTTTGACAAAACATTTGTGTGGCACTCTTGCCTGTGATCTGAAAACATCTAACCACAAACAAAACATTATATCATTCTGTAAACCATGTTGTTATTTTGAATGAAATTTTGATGAAAAACAAAATGAATATGATTCATGTTATTTTATTTGAAACTAAATGCTATAATGCTATGATATCATGATGAAAATTACACTTTTTTGAAAAAAAATCGATCAATATCTGCTTTTTGTTGAAAATTCTGATTATTACACTCAGTCAAAGAGATTTTCATTTCAATATTCCATCTCATGTACAATGTAATTTCAACCAATTTTTTGTCTTTTCATATTTGCAGATAGACGAATCTTAGCAGAAAGATTTTTAAACTGTAAGAAGTAAACCAACTGCAAGAAGTGAGTCACATCTTTCCAAGAAATGAGTTATCAACATCAATCAATTGGAAAAATGGAACATTATTCTCTAATAGACATTTTCGAATCATACATTTTTACACGTTCTACTGTAAAAAATATGAATTTCTCTATAAAATCGAATATTTGAACATTGGCTTGCATGTTTTGACTGCATTAAACAAGAAAGAGAACAAGAGACAAGTTAGTTACAATGGAATGAATTCTTTTGCCATCTAGCAGTGAGGTTTGAAATCATTTTTCATGTGAGTTAAAAACAGTACCGCTTGCATTTCATTTATAATGAATGATACAGATAAAATTTGTCAAACAACAATGTTATTCCATTTGAAAATTAGCAAAAAAACTGAAAACTTGGTTGTGATCTATGATTTGTGATTAATATGAATCTTATTTGATTGAATTTGCTGTAAAATCTTATTTTATGTGAATTTCAACTAGAACATTCTCTTGATTCTTTGAGAAAAATCTGTTGATTCATTAACAAGAAAAAAAAACTGATTATCCGCTGGGGGGGCCAGTGGTCTTCTTCTACCAAACTTCAGTGTAAGTTCATTTTGACTGTAATTTGATTAATAATATTGTAGTTGGTTAAATAATTAAAATTTACATCTCACCCTTTTCATGATAATCATTCAAATATATCATCAAACCCCTTTTATGAATATGAGATTCTACCACTGAGTGAGTGAATATTTGATTTTATGATTAATTATTAAGTAATAATGAATAAGGATATTAAGAAGTAAGAACACAACAACTATATTTCAAGTATTTATTCAATGTATTAACATTTTCTTCTCTCTTCTTATTAGATTACATTGGTTAGCATTTACACTTGCTTAATATAATAGGATTTATTTGAAAAATTCAAACCACCCTTGAGCTCAAATACCTTGAGTACATCTTGACTGTAGATGTCAAACTAAACTATACTGAGCAGCAGCAACTCCTCAAATACTAGAGGTGGTGGTGGGGATAAGTCAATGATGACACAATAATTACATTTCTTTCTTTATTGCCATAAACAAGTTGCGACAAAATATTGATCTTTAAACAAAGTTTGCATTATCCAATTGTGCAAAACATTTACTACATTCAGTGCACAAAATGGTTGAGTATCCAGGGTTCCTTTGTCGCCAGCCAGCTTCATCCTCAAAGTCTCCACAAAGTTGAGCAGGAAATGTTCTGGGCAGTAGACTCCTGTAGCATTCTTCATCAGTGTATCCAGATTGGGCATCTCATGGAAAAGATAAGGTGAACTTAGGTCCACATACTCCACATTCTCCCTGTCATCCAGCTGCAGCATTGTGTTGAGCAGAGTAATCTTCTCATAGCCATAGACAAAGATCTTGATTGAGTTGTTGTTTTCATGCAGCCATCTTCCAACTGTTCCACACACAATCTGTCTCAATTCAGAATAGGGTAGATGTCTCTGACCAGCTCCATTGCCAGACCATCGCAGTCCATGTTTTGCTCGTTGTAAAGCATTGTTGTCAAGCAGCTCACTTGTCTTCAGCAGCATGTCTGGGTAGGGTGACTTGAAGAAATAATGATGCGTTGTCACACAATGCCTATCATCACGTTCCAATATAGCCATCTCCTTGACAATAAACTCATTGTTCAATCCTTCAAATCCCTGAAAGTCCATTAGGTAGAGTGGTAGTGGTCCAAAAATGTCTGCAGCTCTTCTCGGCAACATTTCCATGTATTTGTGTTCATCAGAATCTTCATCATCAGCAGCAGCAGCAGCAGTATCTGCATCCTTCTTCCCATGCTTAGTAGAGAAGCCAATGCAGCATCCCACAACATCCTCACCATCACTTTCAGGCAACTCTCCTTCCTCATCCAAAAACTGTAAAACTCTCTTAGCTGTGGACATGATGCCTGCTTCGCCCAATGCTTCTTACCAGAATGACTATCCTAACACTTGTCATCCACCTTTATACCCTCTCTCTAGGCAGATTGCACAATACCCGACATTGGCTTGTACTCTTTGGTCACATCATGAATCATCAGACAGTAGGCACGTGTATCTGCAGGAATGTTTTCAGTTGCTTCAAACTCAATTCTCACATCAATACTGCCAGTTTTAAGTGACTCATTTTGGCGGGAACAATCAGAGCATACAACATCATTCGGCCATTTTCTAGAGCACTCTTTTCAAACAGGGGATTGACCAATTGGGAATGTCCATGATTGTAGGCTCCATTGAAAGCTTCATACATGCCATATACACAACAATCATCACCGTCAATGCTCTCATACGGATAGTACTTGTTGTTTAAAAACACTCGAATGTCTCTCATGTTGCACTTGTCAAATTGGGATGAATTAGCAGTTGCCACTCCATATCGCGCTGTCTGCAGCCCAATCACAATGTAGCGAGGCTTCTCATGTTGAGCTGTTGACTTGACAGTCCATGTATGCTTCTTTGTAGCAGGTAAGGTTGGGTACTCGTACAATTCCCAATGCCGGAATGTCATACTTATAGGTGTATCATTCTGTACAAGTTTCAGCAGACGAAGTTTGTTTTCATCAGCCACTTCCACATAGGGTATTCTCCATGTAATTTTTTCAATGACAACCTTACCAGCATTCAAACAATTAGTAGTGTCAGCACTGCGTCTCAAAACCAGCTCTTGTTTCACATTCAGTAGAATCTGTTTGTAATCTTGGCAAAGCCCAGCAGGTAGCGAGAGGCACATCCATGATTGTTGTATCAGCTCCATTGGGAGGAAAAGTGGCAAATCCAACTGTTGGATCAAACTTGTAGCCAGCTCGTTCCATCCTGTTCTTCTCATTGACATCAAATGTCATAGCATTCTTCATCAGGCTGGTAATTCCAGGGTGCGTATGCTATCTACTATCACACCATTTATCTCATAGCGTATCTCTGACCAAAGGTGAGCAAAGAATCCAGAGACACAGGGACTTCCGCCCAAGGCGGCATTAGCTGCATTTGTCACCTTAAACTCCACATGTAGATAGCTTTCTGATGGGATTGTGTAAATGTCCTGTTGTTGAATTGGTATCCGTATTTCATCATTGGCTTTGAAGCTTGTAGTATATGGAGCATGAGAATGGTACTCATAGCCAATGATGCTGTTATCCGATCTGGGTCCACTCCTTGTCACATCTAAAACTCCCATTATTGCTGCTGTTGTTGTCGTAGGTGACAGCCACGTTTTTCAAATAGTTGATGCTCCTTGATGTTAACTCTACAGAGTCTAAATGACGAATGACGTTTGCAGCACTTGCAGGCCTTTTATCTGTTTCTGTAGGTTGACGATCTACCTCCATGTCGCATGCCGCCTCATTATCCAGTCCACGATTCCACTTATCAAATATCAGCACCATCTCACTTGCGTTGTCTCAGATGCAGGTAATATTGATCTCCTCACCTCTATTATTAATGAGACGTCCGTTCTCGTCAACAACCTCCAACGTAATGTTACCAATCTGCTTGGCGTCCACCGGCAAATAGATTACATTCTGTACAGTCACAACTATTTTATACCCTGGATCAACATTTGGGTAAAACTCATAGATCACGTGATCCTTAACACCATTTGAGTACGACCCACTCACAACATTGCACTTACGTATTACATTGGGTCGACTGATTTGCACTGCTGTATCACCTTTAGCCTCTGTGTCAGCCTCTATGATCCTAGTGTTGTTGAATCCCAGCAGACTTCCAATCGATTCAGGTTTTGTGAAATCAATTTGGCATTGCTCAATACTGAACATTTCAAGGTTGATGGGTCGACAGCCATCTGAATGTTTATGTTGCGATCATGTAGCCTTGATGTAAGCAGGTTGGCAATTGTTTGAAATTCAAAACTGCCTTCTGGCAATGATACAAACTCCAGTATCTTATAACGGGGTGCTGCAGTAGTAGCTCTTGCAGTCCGTCTACTATCTGTTATAGAGTTATCTTCATAATCAATGTCTCCACCAGCCGATGTCTGCTTAGCTTTGAGAAGCACCTTATACCATTGATTGAGTATGGCTGACCTATCATCTATAATTTCATGATGTTTCAGCGATGGATCATCTTCTTCTTCTGCAGCATCAGCTTTTGCACCCTTCTTCTTAAACACATGAGTTATTTTGGAGCATAATAGAATTTGTTGTTGTAGTTCATTTCAACATTGGGTATTGAATTGCAGCTTGTAAAGCTGATGAGTCCAATTTCCCATTCACCACTGCTTGTATCAAGCGGTGGATAAAAGTCACTTTTCAGCACAGATGTATTACCTCCAAAACAGAGCATCATGGTCTTGCCTGCTCAATGCACTATTGCACAATGACTGGCAATAGGCCTTGTTGCCCATTATTTATACTATTGGAAAGGGGAAATGATTAAAACTTGTTGTGCAATATTAAAAATTTTCATTTATTATTTTCATCAACCAAAAATTTCAAACATAAATGGCCACAAATATGAGAGTACAGATCTTCTTGCTTCTGATTATAGTTGTACTCAATCCTTGTTGCTGGCTCCAAACCGTGCATGTAGTCGATAAACTCCTGTGGTGGCCTGAGGTTTCCAAAGCCATCAAAGTAGATGGCAGCTCCATGCTTCGTCACAGAGGACACCCGTAGTGTGGCGGCTGCGCTGGTGGTGTCCAAATTGATGCTGCCATTCTCTCGTTTCAAAGGTCCTGTTGCAGGTAGAGCATCCCGCATAAACACTCCTCGGAAATGTTTCAGCTTCAGACGACACACATACTTGTAGAGGTCTGCATCAGTCAGTGCTCGATCTGGAAGAGCAATTACTGTCTCCGTTTGCATTGACGATGGCGTGCTCCGTTTCCCGTCTTCTGTTGACGTCTCAGGTAGAGTCCTTTTCCCTTTTTGGAAGCAGCTGCTACCTTCTTCTTCTTCCCTTGACGTTTTGCTCCTCCTCCAAACTTTGCTTTGGCCTTCATGATGTTGGTCACCGCTACTGCTGCAGCCCTTTCTGCCAATCCTGCCTCTGGAGACGTTGCTACACTCCAAGCTCGTTCAGCCAAGTCCCTGTCAGCCTTTGCTCTGCTTGCTGTATCACTATTCTGTGAATAGGCAATGTCGTGCTGTTTGCAGGCCCGATCAAGTCTGTTGATTCCTGGATCACCTCTTGCCAACCGCTTCTCCAGCTCTGTACCTGGGCCACAGTATTGGTAACCGGGAAGATGAAGTTCAACTGGTAAAATATCAACTGCTTTGTTGACTATTGTTCCAGTGGCATTTGCGAGTGCCGACAACACTCCCTTCCTGGTACCTCTTCTTTCCTTTGCACCTAGCCATCTAATGGTGTTCTTTGTTCTCCTCACTCTCTTTTATACCCTCAGGAGGCTTGTCAAGTCCTATACGCTTCAAGACCATATCTTTCCATTCCTGTCCACTTGTAAAACTCGTATCACCGTTTGCAGCTCCTTAACCAAAGTTACCATAACTGTTAATACTTTTCAACAACTTCACGAGAATGCTCATCCATCCGTTTCTCCAAATATCGCTTGTTCACTCCATCTGTGGCACTGATTGGATCCATCACATCAGTCAGTACTGAGTCATTGAGACTTGTAAATACTTGCAATGTACTTGTATCCCTTCTCTTTGGCAGCCACACCTCAATCAAATCTCTACATGTACCAAGATTTATTGCATCTCTGCTGCTTTGAGGATTTGCTAAATTGATCACCCGTCTATGACGAGCATTAATGTTACCCAATGTGTTCATGATGAATACAAAGTGGACAGTACATCATCCGCTTATATAGTACAACTAGTTTGCAGGGTTGCCAACTATGTAACCGCCTTCCACCAACTCTTCCAGAATCGAATTGATTTCATTCTCATGACCAGTGTTGCCAACTGCTTTGGATTGATCCAATAGTTGTAGTCTGTCTACAAGCTCATTGGGGTCATTGTAGTAGACATATTCAATCTTGGTACCACTGTTTGCCACCATATTGAATGGTGCCACCAGTCCTCTTCCACTGATTCCTTTTCCTTTCTTTTTGCCTTTTTCAACAGCGGAAGTATTGTTCCCTTGTACTTGATATTGTTGTAGTCTCTAATTTTACCACCTGCAGCATAGTCATCTCTATACACATTGGTAAACTCAATATATCTACATAGGCCTTTCTGTCGGCCGACGTTACTTTTGGAGTGCTTGGAATTCTCCTAAATATAAGTTCACAAAGTCCTTGTGTAGCATCAAAAGTCTGTTCGTTTCCGGCATTGTTATGATCAGTCAACACAATCTTTGACCGTCAGTTCCAAAGGTTAAAATTTTGCTACCTAAACGAAAACTGTTGTCAATCACTTTTGGTCCAAATGTATCATCAAAGCTCAACTCCTTTCTAATCAAACCTTTAACATAGATCCCCACAGATGTTTTAGCCAATTCTGTTTGATCAAATTCAGATTCCACCACATCTCGGCTAGTATCCATCAATTGTTGAACACTTTTATTTTGTTGATCCTCCTCATCCATTGACCATCCTGGAACATCATCATCCTCACTCAAAGGTGAATCCTTATTGCTCCACAACTTTCTCACAACACCGGATGTACTTGGAGCTGGACTAAAGTGTGAATCATCTCCGAATGCTTCAAAGGATGTAGGAGCCTCTTATCAAATGTCAGGCAGTTGCAGTTGTTTTAGAGCTTGTTTCAGAGGTCGTGGCTGTATCGGTGTTAGTGGTGGTGTAGGTAGTGCATGATGTTTATGTTGGCGTACAGGTACTGCAAGGCGTTGTGGGTGGGGCTCTTGTGCTGCTGGCAGTGGTTCCGCTGCTGGTTGCTGTGGTGGTGGTGGTGGTTTTTTGAGAGCTTCAACAATGTTGACTAGTGGTTCAGTCAACGGTTTTATGCGCTTTGCATGATGCTCCTCTGACACTTCCCTTCCAAGTGTTAGCTCCTTGTGTTTCCTCTTGATGTTACGTTTCAGCTTGGCAATCTCCTTGATGGTGGGAGCAATCTCCTCCACAGTCTGCTTACGATTCACATCCATCCTGCTTGGTGTACACCAGTGTACTGAAGCTCCAGTGAGCTTACACCTCAACTAGATAGGTGTCAAGCCCGTTCCTGTAGCGCCTCTATTCTTTTGGATGAGCGATCAATCACAAGGAATGCATGCGCAGCTGATGACCAGACCTGATTGCACATGCTCTTGAACTGATCAAAGGTCATGTCAGCGCCTACATGATCTCTATACAAATGTCTCATGTTCAGCTCATCCTGTTCAAACACAATTATAAAGTTGGCATTGTCACAAGTTGTTTTGGAATGCGGCTGTAGGTCTGTGCCAAATAAAACACGTCAACATCACTATGCCGACCGGCACTAAAGTATTGTCTGATGGCTTCCTGCTGTTCACAAATCACATCGTCGAAAATAATTATTGAGTTGGCTGGCAGTTCATTTGGGGCAGGTATTTCTTCACTTGTGTTACACTCGACATAGCTCATTCCATCACCTAGTCCTTGCATAATTGTCTGAAGTAACTTGTACTTTGGCTGAAATGTAGTCTTTGACCAAACGTAAATGTTTGAAAAGTGAATTCCTTTACGATCAAACAGCATGTTGAACAGTAAATTGGTTTTGCCACACCCAGATGGTCCACAAATAATGCATCTCATGTGGTTGGGGAACAAAGGACCATGGCGCTTCTTTGTGTCCATTTCCAGGTCTGCCAAGCCACAACCTCTCACCACTTGATCAAAGTCAATTATCTTGAATTTGTTTTGCTGTTGCACAACCTGTTTCATCTCACTCACACAAGGTCACCTCTATCAATCCACAGTCGTGACTGCGATCGTATCCTTTCCAGCGCACCAACAGTTTGTTACCTCTTCTCTTCAATACCTTGGCAATTTCAAATACAGTTGGCACTTTTGTCTTTACAATTTCTTCAGCATAGAATCCTCCTTGCACAGGCTCACCTCTATAATCTTCCAACTCATAGGTTACTGGCACTGTGGGTCGCACACGTGTTACCGTGAACAGTTCATTTGTCCAATTGGGTAGGTATCCCTTGTCAAACGTCATTTTATGCTTGCTGATTCTCACCTTATCACCCGACTCAATTTTCTGATGAGCACCCGGATAGAACGTAGGCTGTGATTTATCCAACAAGCCCTGCTGATACTCTTGACGCTGTTTACCAAGTTTGGAAAGTAAAAGCTTCTCATGCACCTTCTCAACATCAGCCGGTCGCATACCTATTGTACGATGTACTCTGCCATTGTACTCTTTAACAAGTGAGGTTAGAATATCTGTCCACCTATAGGTTCCTCGTTCAGTGAATTTGACCCACATTAAATGTTTAAGTGTTCTATTGAAACGTTCCACTATTGACGCTTTTTTATCTGAAAATGTTGAATAATGATTGATACCGTACTGTTGAACAAGTTGTTGAAATTTTGAATTGAACCACTCTTTACCATCGTCAGTCTGCAAATGTTTCATTGGATACTGAGCTAAAATAGGATGCATTGCCTTGACTACATTGTCAGCCGACTTGCTCTTTATTGGTATAGCAAGAGCAAACTTACTAAGACAATTGATAATTGTAATAATGTACCTATAACCTTTGTTCTGACGAGCATAAGGAATCATCTCGACAAGGTCAGCCTGATAGAGATCATCAAGACCTTTCACAGTAACCATCCTTGTAGGAAAATTCCTACGCCCTGGTCTGTGCAACTCTCTCGCTATCACAGACTTATCCATACTAATGACTATCAAACACTTTCATAGCTATATATTTACTTAAAACTATACCAGCAGAGCAGGTTTTATCCTGTTTGTGAGGTAAACTGTGTTGTGCAATTTGCTTTCCATGAATTCTGTGATGACATCATCACTGTTTGTGAGCCAAACTGCTTTGTGCAATTTGATCATGTAACCTAACCTAAACTATGGTTTCAAGGTTATGAAATAACTGTAGTCGACACATGGTTTCAGAGATGAGACATGTGATATTTATTTACACTTCATAAACAATAAATGATATTGAAACAGAATGATTGATATGCTAAAACAGGTTTTCTAGTACATAACATCTAGGCTTACCCAGGGGTACATGTCACCTAGATCGGTAGCCATTTCACATAGTCCTCTACCAACTGGAAACTCCAAAATAACTTTGTTAAAGTCCAGGTTGAACACTGATGCTGTTGGAAAACATGCAGCTATTTTCTGTTTAAAATTTATTGGTGTCCCAAACGGTTCCAGAATATTATTGTAGCCAAACTTGAAGAATGGTTCCACAATCCAACAAGTGCTTCTTACATGGTGGCAATCACCGCAGGCACATCCTTCAATACTGTTTGCTGGCTCCATTGCTGATGGACACTGTTACGGTGTCTGGAGATGGTATAGATGCAATTGCAGTAGTAGTAGGCGGTGGAGCTGGTTGAACTTGACAGTGCAGTGTACACACCTCAACTGAAGCATTGATGATGGCTTCAAGGAATTCTGACGATGTAAAGGATGGATGGAGGCATGTGCGCAAATCATATGCACAATGGACTTGCTGGCACAGCTCCTTATCCACATCATGTTCACCAGCCAGGTTCATGTACCAGTCTTTGATGTGTTGACGCATTGCTCCAAGATCCTTGTTGAACTGTCCGGATGACTGCAGACACTGTTGCATGTGAAATATGTTTGAAGTATCCAGTCCATGCTCCCTTGATGTGAGAAACTCTCCACTCCGGTACTGGGGATCCAGCTTGAAGGAGTTGACACTCACTGCTGCAGTCACAAGGAGATAGTACACTGGTGGTATCATGATTGATAATGATGCTTGACTGCTACTTGGCCTCCTTTTATATAGTTGATAACATCATTGTTTCTTGGAAATTGGTTATTTATAGCATTCATGTCATCGTCTCCTCCTCTGTTTCATCCAAGCTCCTCATTGTGCAATTTATTCTGCAGTTCCCAACAGTCAGTAGAATGATGACTATTAATCCAATATGTGAAACAATCATGAGCATTATCATCACAGCTAACCAACTCTCTAATATACTGACTAGAAATTTCAAGATTGTCATTGGTAGACTGTATTCCCTGTGATGGCGGTGTGGCCAGATCCAAATGCCAATGACTGGTAGAAGAAGGGCTACCATCCATAATTTGAAGCAATAATAAGCATTAGCATCAAAGCTAACCAAATCGCTAATGTAATGATTAGAGCTTTCAGGATTGTTATTGGTAGTTGGTCCATGGCACTGTAACACTATACCTTTCATGCTCAACTGGCTACTGAAGCTGTACATAAATCAATGTTGTTCAATATATACATAACTGTTTATATACACTATCTATACATGGCTGCTTTGTTGGTATCCATTGATTGATCCATTGTTTCATAAAATCACTTGATTATACATTCAAAAGACATGGATAGAAAAATCACATGCACACCACCATCCAATTAAACAGTTCAACATAGACTGATAGCACAAGTTTTTTCACCAATAATTTATGTTAGATAATAGCGTATTGTCATCAATAGAAGTTGTCTTCTTGATCTTTTGGTAGGTTTTTTCAGATCATAGTATGGTTTGGTTGATAGTAGTATGGTTTGGTTGATAGTATGTTTCAGATCATAGTATGGTTTGGTTGATAGTATGTTTCAGATCATAGTATGGTTTGGTTGATAGTATGCTTTGGTTGATAGTATGTTCGGTGCATACTTACTCCCCGAGCATACTTACTCCTGGAGCATACTTACTCCTGGAATGATGTCGATGAATTCTCCTTTGGTTGATAGTATGGTTTGGTTGATAGTATGGTTTGGTTGATAGTATGATCTGGTTGATAGTACTTACTCCCGGAGCATGATAGTATGGTTTGGTTGATAGTATGGTCTGGTTGATAGTACTTACTCCTGAATGATGTCGATGAATTCTCCTATTTATACTACTCAAAAACACTTCTAATTAATTTCGACTATAGGGGAAGTGAGATGGTCTTTATTCTATCATTATCATGTAAATAAGCAATGATTTTGCTCAGAATTATACACAGTGATCAAGTTTTTAAAATGAGACAGCTTTTTGCTAAGATAAAACAATTATTACAAGTGGGGACAATCGAAGAATTGCATCAAAACCAGTTTTCAAACAAAGAAGATAGATGATTATGGTGCGAAGGAATCAGCAATTAATTATTGTTGTGGAAAGAAGGGTAATTGGTCGAGGTAGATTGGCGAAGGCGTAATCAAGTGAAAGATTGGAATGTCGGAGACAAATGACTGGCCCACGATTTACTATGAGAACTTTTCAGCAGCTTTGGAGTGTTTATTATTGTATGTGTGAAGTTCTCAGAACCAAAAAACCACTAGAAAGGAGAGAGAGTGCAACGTAATTGGTAAATGAGCCATCTTCTCATGAATCTCGAATACTGTAATTGGAAATTAGTTGAATGGGTTCATGTTGTTTTATCTACGCCCGATTACTTTCTGTTCATGGAAATTATAATTTTCCGAAGCAACACTCAATAATACTAACCATGTTATTTTCATGAATCCAGAATGCATTACAAGATGCAGTTACTGTTATCAAGAAGCAGTACATGTTAGAGGAAAGGAAAGTAAGAGATTGGTAGACTGGAAGAGTGAGCGGAACAGATCAACAAATTATACTATGGAGGAACGAAAGCTTATTGACAAGTTCAATTCAACATAAAATTGTAGTGGAATTTAAAATAATTGATGGAATATCTAAACTATATTTAATAAATAATTGATGGAATATCTAAAGTATATTTTTTGTGAGATTATTTTGATGCAGATATATTTGAGTACTAGGTAAGAAAATAAAACATTACGAGGTGAGAGATTGAGTAAATGATTCATATTTCCTGTTCTTTTTTATATTGCATACTAGCTGTCCCGGCGAACTTTGTATCGCCCTTCCCCCCCCCCAAATTTCCCCTCTCTTCCCCCCTCAAATGTCCCCCCTTCATGCCACCCCCCAAAAAATTTCATGCTCCCCTTCATGTCACCCCCCTCTTCACCACCAAATGTCACCCCCCCTCTTCCCCACTAAATGTCACCCCCCCTTCATGTAACCCCCCAAATGCCCCCTTCATGTCACTCCCCCTCTTCCCCCAAATGTCCCCCCTTCATGTAACCCCCCCCCCGCAAAAAATGTCACGAAGTAAAAATATATTTAATACTATCATATAGGTACTATTGTAGATAGCTTGAAGCACAGAGAAAAGAGTATCTAATATTAATTTATTTTTTATAATATTAATAATTTAATTTAATAGTAATAATTTTTATAATATTATTCAATTTATTTTATTATAATATAATATATTTTTATAATATTTATAATTTAATTTAATAGTAATGATTTTTTCATCGAAGCACAGAAACAGAGAAAAGATAATGTATTTAACATTCTTAAATGTACAATACCTCAAATAAATTATTAGAAACAATAAAACATGTATAATACGAACGATAACTCATTCTTAATTGATGATTGTAGCGTAAAAAATAATTAGAGTAGAAAACCTAGAACAAAAAGAAACGGTCCGGAGCGGGGTTTGAACCCGGGACCTGTAGGTTTGTAAGCAGAAACTTATGCACTGAGCTACTGAGACTTAGGAGCTGCTTGCTAATTTTCTGTTCTTGAATCACGATCATCTCTCCGTTGTAGGTACCCGTTCGGCCGTCAAGTTTGAACATAGCTCTTTAAAATGTTTGATAGGTTAGGTCATTAATCTACTAATTATTTATTAATTATAAAGAGATTTTCTTATATTTTATTACATATTATGTTAACCAGTGCTGTAAAAATTCAAACTAATCCAAAATCATCTAAATCGGTTCAGCCGTTCTCGAGTTATAAGCGAGCGTACAGACACCAACTCTCTTTTATTAATATAGAAGAAGAAGATAGATTAAAGATTATACACCAAGAAGATTCATTTTTGCACCGATTGTAAAGACGCTTTTTGAAGAGATGTTTTTTTCATGATAGCAAACATAAGTTCTATTTGTCGTCCTCAATAATATTTGAATGGGAGAAGAATTCGCTAATCCTTCCAATAACAAATTGATTCCTCAGTCACAAATTCTGGGCACAAAAAAATTAAAATCTCAATTTTCTAATATTCAAGAAATTTCACCTTTGATAAAGGCAGGAGCACATTGAATTCTACAGAACTTTTCTGAAAATACCAATTCAGAATCTTATTGTTGTGAAACGAGTAACACTCATCTCTGTTTCTCACAAAATAAAACCGTGTAAAAAGACCACTGGTTCATGAAGGAGAATCAACTCGATAGCAGTTTTGTAAACAAATAGAGATTGGAAAAATAATACAGGAAAGATGAACACAGCGATGTCCTTCGACCTTAATCACAAACTGATTCAACAAGCAACCACCAGTTAATAATGCACTTGATCATGATGATGATAACCAATAGAGACCTCGAAACCATTGTTCACATCAGCATCAACATCATCAAGATATTTACTTATTCTTATGCAAGAGAGCGTGAAGAAAAGTATGTCAATGTTAGTGGTATCACCATCTTCATCAACCAGTTTAATGATCTGATTCGTAAATACAATACCTAAGTATACGGCTGTTGCCAAATCTCAGAGAAACCTTGTGATTTATCGAAAAAGGATTTCTGGCGCCATTCGAAAACAACCTGAGCTGAGTGTACTAAAAGCTAGAATTTCGAATGCTCAAAATAATTACTAACCATTGGATCCATAATTTAGTGCAATATTGATCCGAGTCGATAATTTTAGAATCTAGAGTTTGAAGCCTGTACATTTTTCAATTTCAGGAGTGCCCCAAAGAATAATGGATATTACTATCTCAATTATTGATTTTTAGATATTTATTTTTACCAGAAAATTGAACGCGTAGAATGTTGAATGACTCACAAGAATGAAACATTATTTCATGATAAACTATACCTTTATATTAAATTGGCGAACTCTACAATAAAATATTATCAAGGCAATAGAAAATATTTCCCAATTTTACAAGAACAGATATTAGAAAAAACTTTGCTCAATTAACATTCTTCATCAAGTGATTTTTCAACTTGAGGCTTCTTTCAACAACTAGACCACGGCATATTTCATAAAGTTTTAGAAGTCTCCTGAAATAACGTAAATTTATTTAAAATTTCCTAAATAACGCTGTAGTAAATTATAGCAAAAATGTCCAGTTTTTTTTTTTATTAATTTCAAATATTTTAAATTGTTTCTTATTAATTGGTCTTGTCTGTCAACCTTTATCGATTGAAAATTGATTTAAATTTAATCTACTTGTGGTTCGCTTTTTCGAGTGTTTATTACAAGTGGACAAAATATGTTGGACATGACCTAACTTAGGACTTATTGTGTGAGATTGCCATTTTCTTGTTTTACAAGACTTCTGAAACTTTATGAAACAGGCCCCAGCACGTACTTTAGGAAGAGATTAAACAATATATAGGAAAATTAAAACGTTCTCATCTTTTCATGATTCAAGAGTAGATTTAGATATTCTGTAATTAATTAGTAGATTTTACAAGGTGATAGAACGTGACTGGGCATTGAATTTGCATTTTCAAATCCAAATTTGCCTTGAAGTGACTTAAAACAGTGAAATAAAAAGACTCAATTGAAAGCCGTAATAAGGACTTCTCGAATACTAATGGACATTATGACCATAGACTCAGAAGACAATATTATTTTAGTCATTATTTATTCCATTTTTGTTCACAAGTATAATTATATATTGTCAATTTTAATTCTTACCTCATATTGTACATGAAAGAATCAATTCCCTATGGAAGAATCTTCCATAGGGAATTGAGCATAATTGAGCATAGTTGTATTTACATACAACTGATAATCTGGAAGAATCTTTACTCACTTGCATGATTGTATATCTTTGTGCATGAAAACTACGTACAATGTAGGTGATTACACTACACTTTGATCTTAGCCAACAGGCCGAGAAGCGATGACTGAAGTAGTTTATTATTAATTAATAGTACCTACCCATTTCTATTACATCACCCTGTTATATTCTTTATAAGCATGTTTTTTGACTGACACAAGTTCTAATTACAGTATTTTTGGCAGAAATGGATTATTAATATTTATTATAAGGCTATAGGTAGACTTTAATTAATATTCAGGAGAGCAGTGATGGACTAACCTGCGCTCAACACTCATGCGCACATTGTTTCCATTGGGCAGCACGACACAGAGATCCATGCTGCCAGCCAACATGTCTGGCGGAGTGTCCTCTGTGATTTGCAGCGGTGGAGACATGTTCTCTCTGAAATAAACAACATAAGTAACCATTAATCAACAAGAAACTTCAGGGACTCATTATCAGTCAACGTAAATGTTCAAATAACTCACCGTAATCTAGAAAACATATAATTTTACCTATCCTTTTCCATAAGTCTACATTTTACTGTATTTACGTTTCTTCTAAAGAAATTTTTTTAAAAACAATATTCTATTTCTCAAACAATAAACAACTTATTATGATACAACACAATAGAAATAGGTGCATTAGCCTAAAAATTCAGAACTATAATATTTGTCATGAATATTATTTGAGAGTTTTGTATAAATCCAACATCTAATAAAAAAGGCAATCTATCATTTCAGGCAGACCGGATTATTATTTATTGATTTTCCTTCAACCGTTTTATATTATAATATAAAATTTTAAATGAAAAAGAGGATGAATCACAAGATATTGTGATTTGACAAGATATTGAGGATATCCACCGTGGATGCCCAATCCTAGGGCAAAACAGCTGAAAAAAAAACATAACTCATTCTCCATGATAATGCCAATGAAAAATCAAACCACACTGTTTCTGGATACATATAATGTAAAAATAACTATTTACATACAACTGATAATACAGTATAAAAATGTTGTAAGATAAGAAAGATTAGACAATGATGAAAAATTTTCTCACCAACTCAATTATTTCTTCCAAAAAAAAATAATATTATTGTGCTGTATCCGTTTTCATAACAAATATAATTAATGACTATTGAGATTGAATGTTACCTTTTTATCGACGCAACTACAAGTGAGCGCTTATGAATATACGTAAAATTGAAGAGTAACTGATTCTCCAACAGCTATGATGAAACTGAATGACAACACCTATTTGGGATTCCAGCCTATCCATATTTTTGTGATAGTTCGTTTATCTTTTCCATTTGATTAAGGCTAATTACATCATTGAGATGGTTGTAAACAATGTAAATAACAAAGTTGATAATTGGATAACACCATAAAAGGTTGAATAATCAAATTGATAGGTGGGTCACAAGATGTACATGACTTTTTGTCTTTCTTAAATGTAGTACCAACTCTTAACGGAAGACTCAAACATTCTGAATGCAACTGAGGACTTGGGAATTTTTCAAATCATAATAAAATAATATTACTGCGTTTGAATCAATAAAAAATAATTGGTTTTAATTTTTTGGAATTACACCTTCTATGTAATACGGTAGGCCTAGATTAAAACTTAAGCAAAATTATTCCAGTTTGAAAAGACCAAAACCTATTGATTGTGTTATGATAGTTACAGAATAACGGCATAGTTGTTAATAAGTGGAAACGAAAGTTCATTAACTTACAACTTGAAATTAGTTGTAGACCTGAAGATCAGGCGGTCGATCAACAGGAAAACTGAGAGTTGGGTAGAAGGCCAAAAGAAAAAGCTGGCCAAAAAACACCAAGTAATAACTTAAATGAATGTGAAATTATTTCATGTTATATAGGCTAGGCGGCTAGGCCAATTTTCAACAAATACTGTACCTACCTATCAATTACGTTTTGAAAAATACGAAGGACAAGACGAAATATAGACGGCAAATAACTAATCATCGACAGAACAGAATATTCTATTAAATTAATAGACTATTAAAACCCAGATAAAAGTTTCAAGTCCACGTTTCTCGTCTGATAACCTCAAATAAGTAACAACTAACTTTTAAACGAGTCAGTTAATAATAAAATTAAAGCCGTTATACTCACCTGAATCCTATGTGTATATTAGGGGAGCTCAAGGATTTAAACATGAATTTTTCGAGTAATGATGTGCAGAGAAATTGTTGAATGTAGAAATTAGGAGGAAAGTTCGTTACTTTTCAAATTTGACAGCTTGAGCATAACCTAACAAAACTCGCTCGATACGATAACGGCAAAAGTAAACAACTTGGAAAACAACGCTATCTGTATTGTAATCAAAGAAGCTTGTCGTTTTTGCCAAAGTTTTTAACGCTCAATGAAGCTACAGGTGTCTTGTACGTGTCCTCAATCTCAATTCTTCAAGAAAACTTAAAACGTTTCGCGATACCACAAAAATTCAAGACTTATTATTATGACTCCAGCACCACTTATGCACCAGTACTCAGCACTCCCAACTCCTGTATTCAGTATACAATGGATACTGAATAGGGATAATTTCTAAAAATTCCAATTTAAGTAAAAATTTATTTCAGTAATAAAATTTACAATAAATTATTAGCTTAGCTAATAGCATATTGCTACATGGGCTAGCTAAATTCTAGATTATACCGAATTGATACATTTTCAATGAAAAATAGTTTTTATCCACATACAGCATACAGAATCTGTAGCAAAGAGCGTGGATGAGATTATTAGTAAAATAAAGACCACCGCCAATATTCATTACTTCATTAGCCTACACTTGAATATTTATTATTGGTGATTACCTTTCTAATTTCTCATGTATCTGAATACAAAGAAAACCCAATTTGTTATGCTAAAAAATTTACATTCCCATTTTTGGTTCGTTTCCAAATGAGCAACACTGTAATGAATTATTCTAAATGGATGAAATAAGTCATGATTTCCTCCTCAGGGATTCTCAAAATCTTGACAAAATTATTCAAGTGGACACCTAGAAAAAGGTTACTACCATAGACTAACTATACTGTCTTGTTGTCTGTGGTTACTACCTTCTACGTACATCGTACTATAAATATGAATAATGAATTTATGCTAGAAACAAGGTGGGGAACATCCTTTTTTAAATAGAGGAAGAGTTAGAATATTCTGTAACTGTCGACCGTGTCAAACACATTGGAATAATCTGTTCAGCTTCAATAGACCGAAACTTTCTAAACGGAAGATCTATTTGATAAGACGAGATTCGAATAAACTAGTTCACTTTCTAAATGAGTTCATACGACGGCCACTACGACAACTAATACAGTGGCGTTGCTATGTAATTCAAGAATTTCCCAAATACATTTGAAAAAAGTGTTTAAAATACGATCGCTGCAGACTAAATAGTAATTAAGACGAATTATTATGGGAGATTACTTGGTGTTGAGTCGGATGAGAACTTTCTGTACTACTGAAAATTGAGAGGTTGGACAACAAGCCAAAATGCATCACGCAGATAAATATATGTACACTGTACACTTGTACAGTATTTATAAATTCATACGTTTCAGATGTACCACACTATATGGAGTTTCAAAATAAAGTGATTTCTCCAAGAAAAGACTCTATTCATGGTATAGACTTGATTTGTTATGTATTTCTGTAGCCGCCTCCTATCTCTATTGCCCCTAGTGGCGAAGCGTGGTATAGTTATTTGGTCAAATACACCCGGCGATGACAAAATAAGTATACCACGCTTCGCCACTGATTGCCCCATCATTCGTTTCCAAGTTCCTGATAAATTTGAGCATAGAGAAAACTCGGTCTACATATTTTCGTACATTTTGTTGATTACGACTGGGGAAGCCTGGTTTACGCGTAACGAGTCGATTAATTTTGAAATTTCTGAAATGTTAGCATTATTTCAATTCTCTTCTTCAAAATTATTCATAAATTGAGAAATATTAATCAACTAGTGACAGGCAACCAGCCACTCGAGTTATTTCATGAAAATTTATAAGAATAGAAATCATTATAATACGATGATGTCATCTATGAAAATAAATAAGCGTTCATATACCTCAAATCTCAGAAATTCCACTGAAATTTATGATAGTTCGACAATGACACAAATAACACACCTGTAAACGCGTAAACCAGGCCTCCTAAGCAGTAAGATAAGAACACGAGTTTTAGGAGCGTGAATTTGTGATTCAAGTCGCCTAACGCCTATTATCATCGATTGAATCATGCAGCAAGCACAACTGATTATGATTGTCTGATGTTATGAAAAAATATAACTGTGATGTAAGCTATTGTTGGCTTGTGAGCGCTAGTTATTAGACGAGTATAAAAAATATTTTTCTGAGTTTGATCTTTTTTTTATCACTACCAAGCAACTGAAGCTAAAACTTTGAATTGGAGATGTTGTACACGTCCGTTCAACTCAATGAAATCTACTACTACTCACTCTGCAATTCATTTAAGGTACATTAATCGCTATACAGTATAATATAGTAGGATACAATCAGAGGATCAATGTTACACCAGTTGTTTGTTTCTTGTTAGTTGTTTGTTTGGGAATAATTTGTTTTCAACTTCACAAAAAAATAATTCCTTCGCTAGAATAAGAACAATCATTAGTGTTAAAATGAACGTTTTACAACCGTAGGCTATTTTTAAAATAATTTCTACAATAGAATAAACACAATAATTTCCTCCATGCCGATTATTTTACTCCCGAACCTAGTCTACGGTTCAACATAATGATTTTGGTCGGTAAAGTATTGAGTAGCCTGTAACTAGTGACAATGATAACAACCTGAGTTAGAGCAGAAATTGGCTACTCCGAAATTGCGTAATTACACCAAGCATTGTTAGCTACTGATTGTGACCTTCATATCAATTCTTGCATTGTTGGAGACGAAGTGTGGAGTGCATTCCATCATATTTTTACACCGATGTGGGTGAATCATCTGCTCCCAGTACCCAGGACAATTTTGTGATAATTTTTATAGCTCGTATAGTTTTTATTGTATTTATTTTATGTTCTGATGAGTTTTTGCTGTAAATCATGAGCATTTGGGTTGTACTTAAACTTATATTGTACGTATTTATGCAGCTACTGTTTCAAGTTTCAAGATATTTGTAACTTATTCTGACCATCGCGCATCGCTGTCA
Organism: Laodelphax striatellus; assembly: GCA_017141395.1. Classification (NCBI taxonomy): domain Eukaryota; kingdom Metazoa; phylum Arthropoda; class Insecta; order Hemiptera; family Delphacidae; genus Laodelphax; species Laodelphax striatellus. Next base: position 31,553,770 of record CM029531.1, on the reverse strand, counting down.
ATCAAAATTATAAACATGGAATCATTCTACAATTATTACTGCATTTATTACTACTGTATTTATATTTTTATTTTATTCGGTTATTACTACTGTACTATTTTTACAATAGAAAGGTTATTGATATAACTGTATAGTTCCTCCATTTCTTCCAAATTAATGTAAATAGAATAATTTGAATTCAGAAGAAATTATAATTTCAGTTTCTCTAACTGCTCAGTTGACACTAACTTGAATTCAACAAGAAAATAATATTATAAGACTCGAATATTTGATGACAATAAAAATAGCATTTTCAAACGTTACATCTACCAATATTGATGTACAATATCAATAAAACTCATGTTTTTGGTATTGTATGGAACACAATATTATTAATTATACTCCATCTCCTATTATGTAGTTAGTTATCGTCATCACCTTTATCATCAACCGCTTCAATACATCAGCTATCCAAACTGTTCTTGCTATCTCTCTTCCATTCTCAAATAGGCCTACCACCAAAATGTCATTACCGTTTCAGGTTCAGGGAATCATCACGTTAGTCTATTTCATAAGATACGGGATACCTTGGAAAAAATGAATAGCTAGTACTGCAATGGTATCAGGGCATGACATAACTTCCCTCACTGATAATGATGTACACCATTAGTACACCAACCAATAGGCTACATGTGTAGAAAAAAAGCCATCCTTTTCGTAGCCATATCATCATTCCAGCTGTCGATTATGATATCACTTATCGCTTGACCTATGTTGGATGAAAAGGCAATTATTCACCAATATTTCCTCAGACATTTGGTACTGCATTAAGAATAGAATAGAATAGAATAGAATAGAATAGAATAGAACAGAATAGAATAGAACAGAATAGAATAGAATAGAACAGAATAGAACAGAACAGAATAGAACAGAATAGAACAGAATAGAATAGAATAGAATAGAATAGAACAGAATAGAATAGAATAGAACAGAATAGAATAGAACAGAACAGAATAGAATAGAATAGAATAGAATAGAACAGAACAGAACAGAACAGAATAGAACAGAATAGAACAGAATAGAATAGAATAGAACAGAATAGAATAGAACAGAATAGAATAGAATAGAATAGAATAGAATAGAATAGAATAGAATAGAATAGAATAGAATATTTATTTTATTCAACACAATACAGAAAATTGGCAATACAGTATCCGTAAAGTTGAACAACGTCAGTAAAATTTAATTATTACAGTCTATATAATTTAATTCAGTCATAATATTAATATAAGTCAATGAAAGAAATGTTACATGCGATCGTCATTGAAAAATTCTTCCAAACTATAGTAAGATTTTTCACTGAGAAACCTATATAAATCTTTTTTAAAAGTTACATCTTTATAGTTCAGACTGTTCGGTAACCTATTCAATAATTTTGCTCCAAGATAGCTTGGTTTTTTCTCAAAGAAACTAATTCTATGTGGCTGAACAGTGAGACCATTCCTATTCCTTGTAAAATGGTTATGAACATTTGAATTTGTTCGATAGTTATGTTATGTATATTTCCAGTCACTAATAAAATCAATTTAAAGATAAAAATACATGGGAGCGTCAAAATTTTTAAATTTTTAAAGATCTCTCGACATGGATGGTTTAAAACAACTCCAGCAATGTATCTGACAGCTCGCTTTTGTAAAATAAATATTTTTTTTATGTTTAGCAAAGACGTACCTCCCCAGAGCTCTATTCCATATGAGATGTGAGTATAGATAAGGGCAAAATACAAAACTCTTCTTGTTTCAATGGGGACATATTTGCAAATACTCCGTAGGACAAATAGATTACTGCTAACACGATTGGCCAGTCTTTCAACATGAGCGTTCCATGAGAGGTCTTTGTCAATTATTAGTCCTAGCAGATTTGCTTCATCAACATTATTAACAGCAGAATCATCGATACAAATCATTGGCTCAAAAGTATGTTTTTCAAAATCAAACTGGATGCATTTACTTTTTTCGGATTTACTGCTAGAAAGGATTTGTTGTAGTATTGAACAACTGAATTTGTAATCAAATTAGCTTCCACTTCTAGATCATTCAGGCTACAATTGCTGAACATTAGTGTTGTGTCATCTGCATACAAAGTGACGTCAACACCCATTGGGATCGAGGATTGTAAATCATTCGTATATAAAACAAAAAGTAGTGGTCCCAAAATAGATCCTTGCGGCACACCTCTTCTAACTCTCAAAAGCTCTGAGTGGGTGTCAGTAATACTGTTATTGGAACGAACAGTGACATATTGAAATCGATTAGTCAAGTAAGACTTGATCAACTTGCAACCAATTCCTCTAATCCCTACATCTGATATTCTATGTAGAAGGGTGTCAACATCCACACTATCGAAAGCTTTCGATAAATCCAATAGTGTACCGATAACATATCTACCCTTATCAGTCTGATCAATTACACTTTCAATGAAAGATACTGCCGCTGTCATAGTTGATTTACCTCTAACAAAACCATTCTGACAAGAAGATAGTAAGTCAAAACGCTCAAGATAATCCATTATTCTGCAGTAAATTAATTTTTCAAATATCTTGGATAGAGCTGACAGTATGGAAATTGGTCTGTAATTATTTATATCTGTTCTTACGCCCTTTTTGAACAATGGTTTGACTTTTGCAATTTTGAGTAGGTCAGGAAAAACACCTGTTTCAAGTGTACTATTAATTATAAAAACAAGAGGCTCTACTATTTCGCTACTGCACTCCTTGATTACAATCATAGGAATATTATCAAAACCAACACTGTTTTTGGTTTTGAGACTTTTTATTATTTTTAGAAGCTCATCACAATCAGCAGGAAAAAAGAATAGACTATTATTGCAGTTGGATTTATTTGAAAAATTAGCTTGATTGATTTGCGGTTGTGATCTTGCAGTACTGATTATAGGTGCCATTGATATAAAAAATCTATTAAAAGCATTGGCGATCTCCTTGGTATCTGTAGTAATTTTTTCATTTTGGTCCAATTCTATAGTCGGTTGATTTACTTTCTTTTTACCTCTGAACTCATTGATGACCTCCCAACTTGTTTTTGATTTGTTTGTAGATGTTAAAATTTTATTACTTAAATACTCCTTTTTTGCTTGTACAACTTTAGTGTCATAAAATTGTCTAATTCTTTTAACCTGCTCATTAGAGATCATTGAGAGATTATTCAAATTACATTTTGCTAGTTCTAAAAGATTTCTCATCTGGATAATTTCGTCTGTGATCCATTCACCCTTGTTTTTATTTTTATTTTGACACCTTCTCAGTTGGCGTTTCATGGGGCAGTTCATGTTTAAGTGACTGACTAGTATTCTATGAAAGCACAAGAACTGTTCATTAGCGTCTGAATTATCATAGACAGAAGACCATGTTTCATTGGAAAGAGAGACTTTAAGCCTGGTTAAATTGTCCCATGAGCAGTTGTACTTAGGAGGGTTGTATGTCATCTGGGTAGTTTTAAATCTATTAGAATCATGTGCGCATTGTGTAAGAAAAATTTGTGCAGTATGATCTGATAAACAGTGTGTGAACAATCTGTACAGTATAATATCCTACTTCTATGTTAGTAACAAAATTGTCAATGGCAGTCTTACTTACTCTAGAAATTCTAGTAGGTTCTTTAATGGTGTAGTGCAGATCAAATAAATTCAGAATATTAATCAAATTTCTATGTTCAGCGGAACTATTTAGAACATTTATATTGTAGTCACCCGCAACAATGATCTTATCAGAAACCTGGTTGCATATACGATCAAATAACATTTCAAGCTTTTCAAAAAACACACTAGTATCACCGCTTGGAGACCTATATAGACCTATAATAGAATAGGAGTTTCCACCAATCTTAAAACTAAAACCACATATCTCAATATCTTTAATGCTACACAAATCAGAAATATTCAGAACTGTATATTTGTTCTGAATGGTATTCAATTAAAATCATTTTCTAATCAAACAATTAGAATCATACTCACTTGTAAAAAAAGACTTGAATATCAACAACAATTCGTAACATGAGAATGAAGACTCAAATTAACTTCGTAACATATTTTAAAGTTCTATTCTTGCAGAATTTTTTTTGCCATTCAATTGGATGGTTGTCATAATACAGGGTGTTTGAAAAAGAACTCCCTAGTTTTAGGTATAAATTTAATGTGTAAATTAATGAAAAACTATATCAACAAGTACATACAGTGAAAGAGAGAAACTTCAAGTTTTGTTTAACATCAGTAAACTTCAACATGGGATCCATTTGTTGCCCTGCACACGTCGAGGCGATATTCAAGTTCTCGCTATGTATTCACCAACCTATCAGGTGTAACTGTCCCAACCGCCGTGACGATTCTTTCCCGTAAATGGTTTACGTCTCGGATTTTTTCACTGAACACAACATTTTTTATGTGTCCCCAAAAGAAAAAGTACAGAGGGGTTAAGTCCGGGCTTCGTGGTGGCCAAGCAATTGGGCCAGCTCTCCCTATCCACCTTCCCGGAAAGCGATTGTCTAGAGCCGCGCGCACATGGTTACTGTAATGAGGAGGGGCGCCATCTTGTTGGAAAAACACAAGCCCTTTTTCCTCCTCAATATCTTCCATTTGGGGAAAGACATTGGACTGTTATAACAGACTCAGTTTGCACTAACCAAATAACACACTGCGCTTTTTGTTGCGGATTAGCCATTGCACCGCACTGCACGCCTGAACACAACGTAGGGAACTGTTCCCTGGCGCCGTCTCAAGGTCAAGCTTGTCTGGCAACTGCAGGGGGACAAAACTTTGAGAGTTGCTGAATCAAACACCACAAACTAGAATTGTGTATATCACTCTTTACAGATTCTATGACACATTAAAACTAGGGAGTTCTTTTTCAAACACCCGGTATAATGATAAATAATCAGAATATGGGTAGTCTAGTTATTTGAGAAATAACAACGAACTTATGTAACACAAAGATTAAAGCCAGAGAAAGATGAGCAATAATAAAAAATTGGAAAGGCCATATTATTGAGTTCATTGTTTTATTCTTCTACAAAAGTAGATCTACTTTTAAATTAACTACTGCCAAACAACTCAAATTAATTGAATTAACAAATTTGTTCAAGAAAGTAAGAACCATCAAAATTGAAGACATTAGGAATTGGATATTCAAGATATTGAGGTCTGAGTATCTCATTAGCAGCCAATTCTCATTCAAATTCCAATATAGTTGAAATGATAATAGCGATATATAAAATGGTTTAAATCAATCATCAGCATCGGTGAGTGCTATGTAAACTCTTTAACAAATAAAACTCAATCTCAAACTCATTTAAAAAACTATTTTTGATTTGTGGTCTTTGTTTGGTATTTCTCAACTATTACATCTATACTTTTATTCACCATATCCAACAAATTTTTCCCACAAACATTCCTTATATTTAATGTCCTGTAAAACAAGTAAAGCAAGTGTTAATAAGAGATATCTAACAGAATTGCAGAATTAAATACCTGCAACTATAATCACAATCACAAAACAATCAAAAACCAAATCCTTGAAAAGTAATTTTTGCTGTATGTAAAGTACCAAGTCTCATCAGGATTACACAGCCCACAACACAAGAATTCAATCTACTCATTATAAAGTAGCGTCTCGACCTTCAAAGCTATGCACAACCTTCTGTTAGTGACAAATAATGTGCTTTGTCATTGTTTCGTTTAATGCCTTGATCATCTCTACCTGTCCGACTTCTAAATTGAGCGTCTCCATTTGAAGTTCCCATCTCTCTGCCTAATTCAACCAATTCATGAGATAACAATTTTAACCATCATTCAAGGATTACTTTTTGGACTCCGCCAGCGTCAGCGGGATTAATCTACACATTTTTCTACATCATCTAACTACTACCACTTGACTTCATGGACTGTTTTCTTCGAAGGTCTCTCTGAGAATAATGATGGAATTCCGTTTGCTCTCTAATTTTCTCTTCAATTTTGAAAGCATCAACCCAAATCATGTGCATTATGACGGTGAGCTACATACACTAAAACCTCGTTCATCCGGTACTAGCTTATCCGATATTCCGGTCTATCCGCGATGGTTCCGAGAGAAAAAATAAGTATGTAAACTCGAATTTGACTTGAATAAAAATCATAATTAGAGAAAAATTTACGAGAACAATTTTTAATGTAAATATAAACGCCTCTATCAAAGAAACGCAACCGCAATGCGCTCCCGTATTGCGGATGCAGTATTGGAAAAACTGAAGGCGTTTATTTAGAACTTTCTCTCAAAAATAATTAAAAACTGTTTAAACGGTAATTCGCTTATCCGCAAAGACCTTGGTCTTGGTCCCATCAAAACTTGATAAACGAGGTTTTAGTGTAGTAGCAAAGTTGATTTTTTTTACTTCATTTCATATTATTTAAAATTTTAATAATCTATATAATTACATAAAAGCGAAATAACAATCATCCATATGGAAATAGTTTATTTATTCTGGAGTAACAATGTCCAGTTGAGTTCCTTCAACAAAAAAGATCAATGGATGATGCATATTCTTAATAATCTTGAACTTGGTTGAAGATTCCACTTATTGCACACCCAATCTTGTTTACAAATGTACTGTAAAACGATCCAGGAAATCGGAATTGGGAGTCTCTGCACGTTCCAATTCCAACAACCACTATCAGGTAGGCTAGGGACTATTTTCCAATTTTCTGCCGCTGACTGATCAAAATTGCCCGGCTAATAACTGTTGCTGTGGATGCGTGCAGTGATGGATGGATTAGGCAGGTTTCGGCTTGTCGCTTGCAGTCTTCATCTTCTGTTTTCGTTGAGACGGACGGCTTTTCTTCTTTTGTGGCCGGGGAAAAAATGTAACCTTTAGCCGGTTCCACAATTATCCGGGCCGAGTTTGTGTAATTCCGAGTCGTCGGTCTCTGGCTTATTTCTCTTCGGGTCTCGAATACTGCCGCCTGCTACTGATGACTGTCTGCAGTTGTGTTTGTTGAAGTCGAACATCAATCACAGTTATAGCCCCTACCCCTCTCCAACCCCCCCGCGGACGTTAACCCGCAACAAATAAGCCGTCATTAACAGGTTCGCTGCCGCCATCCTACTGCAGTCTGAAACTGGGACCCATTACCTCCAGGGCAACTGATTCCCGTTTTTTGTCTCTCCTATTTTTTCCAATCCATTCCTGATTCATTCTTCTATTTGGATTCACTACTGCACTAAAACGATCTTCAATCAACAAAATTTTTCAATAAAAACTTCTATACAACGACGTAAAGCTCAACTCCTCGATTAGTTTCCTCATACACTATCAATAATGCAAATTGCGATGTTTTGCATTCAAACGCTTGAAAATTAAAATTTCTCAATTCTTGGAAAACAACACCTATTTTTGAAACGTTACGTAGAGCTTGGTGGTGGTCACAATGAAGTAATGTTGATCTTGTTTTACTGCGAATATAATCTTCTTCAATACTGTTTATCACACAATTTTTGGAAAAAGGCATGGTTCGCAATTTTTCATCCCTTATGAAGTAATGCTCTCTTAGAAGTGCAGACTTAGATTACTCTTTTCAATGCTCATGGTTCATGGTTTTGGAACGTTGACCAGCTTATCAAGCTTAACAAGTCCAATTTTAGAGGACAAACAATAAAAGTTCAAAGTTGTAGGGGTATTCTAGCAATTTAAAAATATTCCACACTTTCATCTTTATAAAGAGTGTCCGAAACAACAAACCTCGTTTTCCAAAAATATTTTGTATTCTTAATGTAATACTGCTAATTCTTACTGAACAACCAAGAAAATCACTCCAGGTTCACGCTGCTCAGCTGCCGATAATATTGCTTAGAAATATGATTAGCACGCTTGGAATACCGAAGAGGCTACTTCCGCCATTTTCAGGAAAAATTATCTTTCTTCTAAGAAAACCAATACCCTTCACCGTTACGTTGCTCTGCTCAATTACATGCAACAGTTGACCTCGAAGTGACTTTGTCAAACAGTAATAAGCGAATTGAATACCACGGGTGAATACAGGTAATAATAGCAGCATGCCACAACACGTTGAACCGTGCAAGTTCATTAGCTTGACACAAGAGCAGAGCAAAACGCAGAGCGCAGCACGTGACGTCATTGAAGAGGATACGAGATCGAGATAATGTGGTCAACTCTACTCAACTGTAACCAACTTCTGGGTGCTGTTCTTGCTGCTGCTAGCAAATGACCGGAATCTCTGCACCAAACGGAGCCAACGGTCAACCCATTAGCTGCTCACATAGTAGTTAATCGATTAGGAACAGGAATAGGAACAGAAGTTCATACAGCAATCAAACCATAACATGACGCAGAATATAAAACTCCTTATATATTATAATTTTTTTTTGATCAAACGTAGATTTCAATTCAATCGACAGTCAAAGATACTGATCACATTCTGATTTATGAAAAACCTACAATAATTATAATAAACACCTACAATTTTATTCAAAGATAATAAAACAACGAGGAAATAAAAATTGTTAAAATTGTCTACAAACTAAATTGAAGAAATTGGGAGAATGTACAATGTGTAAGAATTTCTCCATCATAATGAGCAGTTGATGCGTTTCAGTTAAGAGATTCAATTTACATCTTCATTCCAAAGAGAGATTATTGTTTTCAATTCCATTTGGATGACTAGGTTTAATTCGTTTTATCGAACTAGTTTGGATTGGATTTGTATAAAGTCAGTTAGATTTTGATGTGAGATAGCAGAGCGGTAGGACAGGTAATTGAGAAAAAATTTCGTCTGTTAAGTCAAATAACAATTATTTTCAGAATTCTCACTGAAAATTGGCAGTGTCAATTTTCAGTTGATTGTTATGATCATGATTGTGGTGGTGTCTGCAGTAAACTGAAGAGACCACTGAAAAATTTCACTTCATTTAGTGAACGTTTCAATGTTTCATCAACAATTGCCTGCTGCAGCTTTGATAAATCAAGACTTTAACATGAAAACGAGTGAATTATACATCAATCTATATTAATAATCTTAAATGAAAACATGTAAATCCTAAGGGGATACAGGTAGTTTTCTGGAGTTATACAACGTAATTTTGCAACTCTCCAAATTTCATCTTTGTTAGATTTCAAAATTGAGATGAAAATTCTCTAAAGAATTTATCTGTAATTAATTCAGATTTTAAAATTAACTTCGAGACGTAATATCTATTTTCAAGTGTGTCATCATCACTCGTGATCAAAGTGTAGTTGCTAGTCGTTGTTCATGCAGAAAACGTGATAGCTAGTAAACAACCGGCTGGGTGGAAAAAACGAAATAATAGTTGGAACTTGGAAATTGTAATGAATGTTCATTATTATTTTGTGATGATATCATTTCTCAAAACGATTCCGGTCAGATTCATTCCTATTTACAGCCGTATAATTTAGTTAATTCAATGAATTGCGGATTCGATCAAGAGATTGCTTAAGCGGGAAAATATTAGGAAGATGATCCATGATCTCACCCCAAGCGAAACATCACCTTACCTCACCTATGAAAATGTATTTCAATACATAGACCTCTCCTCCATTGGGAGCCTGGCTAATCGTTAGTAAGGCTAGTCAGTCACTCCCTATATTAGGAGGCATATTAAATTGTTGCATTGCACTATATAGCTGCTTAACACAATGTTATCCAGCAGTGCTTTGTTCCCATCACTGGGTTGCGAAGACTAGCTTATGGTACACTACAATATCGGGTCCTTGGATACTCCGTTGTATCGGTTTATTTTGATGGAAACAGTAACTCTTGTCGGGGCATCCAAAATTAACATCAATGTAAATTCTATGGTTCTATCAGATGCATGTTAGTATTAAATTCTCTCTATAGAATTTTAAGTAGTAGAATTGTATTTGATATTACCATAGATAACAGATTAGAAGATACCATCTCTTCTCTATGATATTACATTGTAGACTGTAGACTATAAATATGAATAGAGAATGACGTTGGAGAAGTATGTGTACTATCTCTAGTGGCGTGCGCTTCATGACTTTCTCGTACCCAACACCTGTTAAACTTCGTGTACTTTGAGCAATTTGAATTTATTTGACGTTCACTCAGAAAGCAGAAGAGTTCGGTTCAGTAAGAAGCAAAATTGAAAGACCGTAAAGCCAATCCATTAAAGTTATTTAGTGAGGTACCGAAGCCTCCACGTTGCTCTCATGATGCTTTAAAACAGCATCCACATTATGGCAATTATGATCTTGCATCATCCATGTCAGGCAAACTCTTGCAATATTTTTAACAAGATGAACACTTTTCAATCACTATCTTGTTTTGCACTGTTCTTTTTTACCCGTCTTTCTTTTGCACCGTTTCTAATAGAACTGATTTTTTTACTATTTGATTTCCAATAATAATGAATAATACTTCACTCTTCATACTCTCCAACCAAAGACCTCACTCTACTTTAAAAGGATGAGTTATGACCATCAACATAGTTTTCTTTTCAATAGCAACCAACCCAATCATATTTCTTCTCTTTCCACCCTCTGATCCTTTTAGTTTTTAAATACCTCCACTATCCTTCTTCACTTACTTTTTGTTAATCTTTCAATTCCCAGTTTAAATCCAGCCTCTCTCTTCTATTTTTAACCTTTCCAGTCCCTCACCTGTTTCCCTTCCACCACAAGTTGCCATAAACCTCCTGTATCATGCTTCTACTTTTACTTCTTTGTCTCATCTTGTTGTTTTTCTCATTTCAACCAAATCCATCGTCAACCTTTGACAACTAGCTGGTTACCAGCATTGAATATATATCCTTTCGAATATATATCCAATGGATAGGATAGGAAAGGATATATATTCAATGTTACCAGCAAGCTTCTCCCCACCAATGAAACGACCCGTTCACCAAATCCATTCTTCTCTCATTCTCCATTCTCTATACATATTACATTACAATTAGGAGAATTAATTACAAAATAAGACTGGGCTCGGTTGGCCTGGAGTAATAGTCCTATTTTGTAATTAATTCTTCTAGAGTCTGGCTCTTTCTATTTAGATCGCTGTACACTGATGTTAACTCACAACGTCATCAATGCCACAAAAAACAACTTGTAATTTAGTTTCACCATAAACGCAGAATCCGTTCGCGCGTTTCTTATTAATTATACAAGTTTTTATAAGCAGCAGGATTCGAGAGACTGGCTTGTCTGCGAGCAGATTAACTTTCATAATAACAAGGAGTAATGAGGAGCGCCACTTTTAAGGTAGGTCCAGGAAAGTGAGCATTGGCTGCGGTACGGTATAATTTAGCGGCAGGGCGAGTAAATACCAGCTGAAAACAAAGCAGCGCACTCCGACTCCAATCTTGGTCGCCCTGAGAAAAGCTGTGGGGTGATGGGTGAGGGGAAGGGGCGAAGCAAAGCAATTAGCGTTCTAGTTGGCCGAGCAGCGGTTGATCCGTGCTCCAGCCGTGATGATGATCATCCAGAGTCAACGACTTGAGGTGGAGTCGACAGGCTACTCCTCCTGCTGTGGGTGCGATTCATACAAGATCTGATTGATGTGGGCGTTGGTGTTGAACAACGTTTCATATTCATAAAAATATTCGATCTCATATTCTGATATATCTCACTGACATTCTCATCATATCTCATATTATCATCGCACTTCCTCATTCTTCCTGTTTTGAAAGTCTGTGATGAAATTCTCAAGCTGGAAATCTCTTTTTAATTTTCAAGCTGAAATGTATACGTGATTACAGAGTGATCGAAATCGAGATTCTTTCATTGAGAGATTTGTTCTTACCTCTAACTCTTGAATCACAAAAAAAAGAAAGAAAAAACATACAAAAATGGAAGGGGGCTGCTCTGTATGAGACCAGGAATCAGAGAGAGAATAAAAATGAAGAAATAAATTATCGCAGCATAGCAATCCCTATTATTCAATCAAGAAAAAACAAATGGAAGCTACAGAAACATTTTTGTTCGTTTGTGAAGAGAAAGAGTTTTCTAGAAGTAATATCTTGTTTACATATTATTGTTGGACTATTCAACAATTTACTGAAATTCTCTTGATGGGAAAAGGTTGCTTTTATTTTTATGGGCTCTAAAAGTAACAACTGGTTCTGATACTGTGAATATTCTTGATGAAAAAATCAGCTACATTTAAACTTAAACTATCCTTCAGAATTATTTGAAGATATAAGAGACGGCATTTATATTGAAAATACTGTACTGTATTTGTAAAACTATTTCATAAGTTATAGGTTGTAACTTTAGCAGGAAAAAGCCTCGCTCAATAGATACTTCGTCGTAAACCTCTGTACAGCAATAAGAATGAGTAATATAAAAGTAAATAAAGTTGTAAATAATAAGTAGCTCTCTTACAGTATAAAATTACAGTTAGGGTTACTCAGCGTGACAGGATACTGTATTTATGTGTTCTCCTTTCCCACTTACCTCTATTATCAACTAACGGACAATCATACCAAATATCATTGCACTGCTGTATGAAAATAATAACTTTAGAAACTATAAGGGTTATGTTCTTGGCTCTCTAATACTTCAAGGATACGGGTAGAAGTAACCAAGCTAATGTTGAACTTACAAAAGAATCAATCAACTCATGAAATTGAATTGTTTTTTTTCCAGTTCTTTAAGACACATCAATAGTGTATTCATCTGGATCATGAAGAGAACAATCGTAGAATTCAAACACAGTATGTATTATAATGCATTATTGCGTTTCTAGTGTTACATCGGGTCCATTACAATGCTATATAATAATAGTGCGGGGCATGTCAATAGGTAGAAAAAAGATGAGATGAGCACGATATCTATCCAGAGAAATGCGCAAAGAAAAAGTTCAGTATGAAGATCACGAACAGGAAGTTAGCAGGAAGAATCGAAAACGCCAACGTCAACTAACTTTTCACTTCACGCCTTGTATTGAATCATTCTTTGGCATCATTGTTTACACATCCTATATCTGTATTCTTTGACGCTCTTCCTATATACATAGAATAACATTCAAACATGCATTTGGCGTCTTCGACCTTCACTTGGCATAGAGGTCACAGGCCGGGCGTGCATGCTTCCAGCGATCATCGCTCAGAGTGACAAGCTAAATAGAGGGCGCGGCGACTAAAAGCAGTACCGAAGACCTCTTGTTAATCGCGTTCATCAATAATTTGAGTGCTTACTTGGCGCATCACGTACTTCGTACTTGATTGGATAGCTTACTTGCACTTGATCTTCACACTAGATTGCATTCTCATATGACTAGCACTCCTTCAATGCAAAATTAACTCCTTAATAGAAAAATTATAATTGGAAATTGACGATTAGTGAACCATTGATTGCTAATATATTGAGTACAAGATAGTTACATTCGCGCGATTTGAAATCAGCCTACGTGCGAGCCACAGTCACGTATTTATGAAACTGGAGCTATTACCATGTCGCTGCAAGTGTGCAGGCCTGAATTAAATGGCCAAACAATTTATTATTGATTTATAAGACGAAAATTTAACAGAAAGCAGCAGGAAAGATAGAAATAAGTATAATCAATTTCTTTTCAAGTTCGTGATTTAAAATAGAAATTAATCACGACTATCACTTAAACAAGTAGAATAGAGTGTAGGAAAAGAATAAATTTAAGTATTCTGAGAACTACAAGTTCTTGTCTTCTCGTAAACATTCAAATAGAGAAACACATTCAAGTAATCATTGAATGGATATTTTTCCTAAATATTTTTTCAACTCATGAATAGCTAATTCTCCCTATAAAGCAATAATTTTAATAAGATGAGTCTTATGATAGAGAAGTATAAAATGTAAATAGCTACAAGTTGATGTCATTTTACCAATGCATTGCACGTCAGCATGATGTGAGGAGTCTTCATCTCAATTTCAGCCATTTATTGTGAACTTACCTGCAACAAAAAAATGAATTAGAGAATATTAAAAACTAGAAACATTGTATTTATTTAAATCAATGAGGTTTAATAGTCAAACCTAAACAAGCAAAAGCCAAATGAACATTTCATTGGTGTTATGTTTCCAGTGTATACTGGCTGTATAATTTCTTTCAAAGTTTCCCTCATGTTAGATTTATCACAAAGGAGACTACTCTCCATTCTATTTCAATTTCCATATGATCTATTGCCAGTTCGCCACAATAAGCTTGCTTTTTCGAATTGCAATAAAACAATTTTCTAATGAAATGAACCAGCATGTTATGAATACATTATTGTTTAGATGGAGAAGGGATGAACGAGTAAATCTTACGACTGTAACCAGAATATTTATAACCAATAATCATGGTGGCCAGTAGGTATTGCCCTATTAAGTGAACCCAGAGACGAATGTAGAAGACGGATAATGAGGAGAAAAAGGAAATGATGGAAGGGAAGGTTGATAAGTACAGAAGATAGCGGAAAAAATTAAGATGAGAGAAACAAGATAAAGAAGAGTAAAGAAGTATGAAGAATTGAGAGTGGCTGAGAGTGAAAGAAGAAGAAAAAGGTGGTAATGAAGAGAAACACTTTCTGCAGATGACCCTGAGAAACAGCTGAGGCGTTTTTGCGGCGCCTGTTTACTTGAATTGGCGGAGAAAGCCACCCAGGGACCGAGCCTCAGTAGCCGCGGGCTGGGTCAGTAGCCCACCGCTCAGCTGCGCTTCCTTCCTGCGCTGCGCCCCTGCTATTTGCCCACATTTGGCGAATTCAACGTCACGAGCCTAATGGAAAAAGTAATTGCAGACTGCTGCTAATGTAACGACGACATTCGTGCCAAAGTAAATAAGAGATAGCTCGTGATCTTGCTTTTTTAACAGAATTAGTAGAATTAGGACTCAGCTGCTAAACGTTGAACGTTAGAACTTTCTTTGTTTTAATTTTCCTTGCCCGAACACTTATTACGCTGTCACTACAAAAATTGTATCATCACCAAAGTATGAAGACTTTTTTTCTATAATTGTAAAAATTTTCATACGCTTAATATTTAAACTGTATATTTGTTAGTAATTCAGGATGAAAATTGGGTGAGCATAATTATGTATAATACTAGATGGTATTGATTAATTGAATGCCTTTATTAAAGGACGGGGTTAGGACTCCAGGTCCTCTCTGCCATACAATACGTACAATACAAGTTAACTGTCGCGACTAATTTTTATTTCGTAATAATTACGGTATAAAAATTGTTCATTGAAGAAGATAAAGTAGGACGCACTACATTCCACACTCTGAGAAGTAGGCTTTGGTACAGAAGATTCACTTTAAAAATATTGATTATCAGGAAAAATGTGTTACATAATTATTTGAAAAGTATAGTAGCTATTGCAGTAATTTGAACACATAGAAATCATAATTTGTTTTTTGAAGTTTGAGTCAGTGCCAAACTTAGATTTGGGAACCATTGACTCGTATTGTTCCTCATTGAAATTAATGCAAATGAATGAACAGACACGGCGTCAAACCGCCACAAGCTACTCTCTTGTTTTGCATAACAAAGCCTGTGCTAATCCATGAACTCTTTCTTTCCGATGTGAGAGTGGGAATAGGAATGCACATAGGTATTGAATTGTCTACAAAGGCTTTAGGCGGGGTGTGGTCACGTGATGAGCTACGAGCTACGTGATGCCTACCCACACTATCATTATCACGGAACCTCACAGCTGCTGAGAAAAATACAGGGACAAATAATTCTTTCAGCAATAATTATTTGAAGAGGCGAGAAAGCGGCACTAAGTAAACACAATATTAATAACAGTGTTTTATCACGTTTATAACATTGCTGATTACCATCCATTCATCCATTAAGATGAGTTTCAAAACAGAATCCACGAAAACTCATCTACAACTGAAATTTCCCAATGTTGGGAAAAAATGAAGATCTATGAAACTATTGCAATGTTATTCCTAACCATGAAAAAGTATTTAGGTATTCAGATACTATACCAAACATGTAGCCTATATCAGAATTCAAAGCAAACTGACAAGCCCCACTAAAAAGATGAAAGATGTAACTGATACTGATTCAAAGACGTACATCGCTTAAGTGATGAATATACTATTAGCAATTGATGTCAATCAAACTAGATTCATTACTTACATTGGCCTGAGTTATATTGCCAAAGATAAAAAATATATAATAATGTACCGAAGTTAATAAAGGGGTAAGTTTGATCAATGTTAGGAGTTGGAGGAGGGAAGAGCAATGGAGATGGACTGAAGATGAGAAAAAGAGGGCAGTTATATTATGAATCACCAACATCGTTTCTCATGATAATGATGATGATGATGTGATAGAACTCTGTAGAACGAGTTGGTAGATGATGTGTGAAAGAGGACCAAGCAAGAATTACGAAGAGAGTGAGTGAGATCACCTTTATATTCTTGAATCAAACTTGATCAATCTGTCAGAGCTGAAAGTTGAGAACAGTGAGAGTTATTGCGTATCACAATAATAATAATATGAGGGTGTCAGCTAACAGCTACTGTTCAGCTTTTATGAAGTGGGTGAGGCACAATTTCATCACTCATAACTGGATTATTGCAACAGCAATGCACAGCCAAGAAAGCTTTCATCTGAATAGACTCTATATACATTACAATAACAGATACACTTTCTTTTGAATTACAGGCCATTGATGTGATGATGTCTGTACCACCAAGAAGACAGACACAATCACCTTGTCAGAATCCAACATTAACCCACATACATTGCATACGTATATTCTGAATTCAGGTTATGAAGGCACTGATTAAATATAATAAAAACAATACATATAAGGCACTGATTGCAGATTATTATTATTTTCTTTTCTAGACTTTGAAATAGATATGAACCTACTTAACATTTGGAAGAGAAATTGCTGAAATATTCCATTCAATGAGAAATTTAGTTACAATACCATTTTTTCTATTATTAGAACTCTATCTAAAATTTACAGTAAAATTTAAACTAATAAAAGTTTTTCTAGTCTGTTCATCTCTGATAGGAAAATGTTTTTGTTCAATGAAATTTTTGATTAATATACCACAATCTATTCTCACATTGAATTATTAAAGTTGATATTAAAATATTATTGGTGAAATGGATTTAGTTTCTAGCAACAACAGATCAATTTGTAATGAATGTCAGCTATTTAAACTACCAATTACATTTTGAATACGGGATAGGAACGATTGATTTTCAAGTATACTTCTTTCCAAAATTAATCCACAACTAGCTAGTTAATCAGTCATTTGAACTATTTCATCAAGTTTCAGCATTCCCTTCTAGCCCAGTAAAATTGTCATCAAAAATAGGGTCTACCTTGCATGAAATGGGGTAGTCGGTTTCTTTTTTTAATAATGTTTATGGTAGTCCTGGGATGCTAAATCCAAGTTTTAGACCTCGGCAAACTATGGGATCATCTCCAAAAATCGTTCAAAATGGCGGAATTTTGCACTTTTTTTACGTTTGGCCAATTTTCACCCTGAAGAATCACTTTCTCATATAGGACATTGTACATATTTTTCAAAGTATATTAAATTACCTTCAATTTGAGACCAAATTTATCATTGTAGGCCCAACCGTTTGCGAGATACAGCTCTTCAAAGTTCATCAAATTAACGAAAATTCACCCTTTTTTTCAATTTTTCGCAATTTTGACCCTGAAGAATCACTTTTTTATATAGGACATTCAACACAGGGTTGAAAGTAAATTCAAATACCTACAATTTGATACCTAATTGGTTATTGTAGGCCCAACCGTTTACGAGATACAGCTCTTCAAAGTTCATAAAATTATCGTAATTTTTCACTTGTTTTTACATTTGGTCAATTTTGACCGTGAAGCATCACTTTTTCAAATGTGACTCTAGCAAAGTTTTGAAAGATAATTTAAAAAGCTACAATTTGAGACCAAATTGATTATTGTAGACCCAATAGTTTGCGAGATGTAGGCCTTCAAAGTTAATCAAATTGTAGAATTTTTCCACTTTTTCTACATTTCTTCAATTATGACCCTGAAGAATCAATTTTTCATATGACACATTCAATATAGTTTTGAAAGCTGATTTAATTACCTACAACTTGAGACCAAATTCGTTATTGTAGGCTCAACCGTTTGCGAAATACAGCTCTTCAAAGTTTATCAAATTATCGTAATTTTTCACTTGTTTTTACATTTGGTCAATTTTGACCGTGAAGTATCACTTTTTCGAATAGGACATCCAACATAATTCTCAAAGTATATTAAATTACCTACAATTTGAGACTAAATTGGTCATTGTGGGCCTGATAGTTTGCGAGATATAGGCCTTCAAAGTTCTTAAAATTTCAAGTCTGATTGAATACGCCATATTGAATCTAGGTTCATTTTTTTAAATGGGAAGGTGGTCATGTTATACATGATTTCGATACAGAATTTCAAGAGAAAATGAATAGCGGAAACCGCACCACGATATGTTAAACCGTTTTCAAGATATTTCAATTATAAATCAGACATATTTACACCTAAATCAGTTAATATCTCAGAAACAGTTTGTGAGATATTAACTGATTTAGGTGTAAATATGTCTGGTTTATAATTGAAATATCTTAAAAACAGTTTCACATATCGTGGTGCGGTTTTCGCTATTCATTTTCTCTTGAAATTGCTGTATCGAAATCATGTATAACATGACCACCTTCCTATTTAGAAAATGAACTTAGATTCAATATGGCGTATTCAATCAGACTTGAAATTTTAAGAACTTTCGAAGGCCCATATTCCTCGCAAACTATCAGGCCTGCAATGACCAATTCTAGTCTCAAATTGTGGTAGGTAATTTAATATACTTTGAGAATTATGTTGGATGTCCTATCTGAAAAGTGATGCTTCACGGTCAAAATTGACCAAATATAAAAACAAGTGAAAATTATGATAATTTGATAAACTTTGAAGAGCCAGTATTTCTCGCAAAAAGGTTGAGTCTACAATAACGAATTTGGTCTCAAGTTGGCAGTAATTAAACTAGCTTTTCAAACTATATGTTGAATGTGTCACATGAAAAATTGACTTCTTCAGGGTCATACCTGAGTTGAAGAAATGTAGAAAAGTGCGGAAAAATTTCTACAATTTGATTAACTTCGAAGGCCCACATCCGCAAACAATTGGTTCTACAATAATCAATTTGGTCTCAAATTGTAGCTTTTTAAATTATCTTTTCAAAAACTTTGCTAGAGTCACATTTGAAAAAGATGCTTCACGGTCAAAATTGACCAAATGTAAAACAAGTGAAAAATTACGATAACTTTTATGAACTTTGAAGAGTTGCATCTCGTAAACTTGTTGGGCCATGAATCTTTAATTAGGTATCAAATTGTAGGTGGTTTGAATCATCAACCCTGTGCTGAATGTACTATATAAAAAGTGATTCTTCAGGGTCAAAATTGCGAAAAATTAAAAAAGGTGAATTTTTCACATCGATGAACTTTGAAGAGCTGTATCTTTAAACGGTTACCTACAATGATAAATGGTCTCAAATTGGAGGTAATTTAATACACTTTGAAAAATATGTACAATGTCCCATATGAGAAAGTGATCAGGGTGAAATCAATAAACGTAAAAAGTGCAAAATTCCGCCATTTTTGAACGATTTTGGAGATGATCCCCAGTTTGCTGAGGTTCGAAAACTTGGATTTAGCATCCAGGACTACCATAAACATTATTAAAAGTGAAATCAACTACCCCATTTCATGCAAGGTGTAGAATGTACCATTTACTGTCTATTCCTAATTTTGTGTAAATGGCAATATTAGTGTCTTCAGTTTATCAAATTTGAGAATTTACGAATATCAATTATTATTGTTTTCTTAATCTATGTTTCAACTTCTCAATGAATCCCAAATCAAGTTCACTTTCCAAATAAGGATATATAATACTGTGCAAATTATTATTTATAATAGGCTTGCACTGAGCTTTGGATTTACTTTTGATGCAAACAAATACACTCTAATCTCGATTGAATTTCTCAACTCTGAGAAAAAATAGTGTGACAATTTTGAATGAAAAATTTGTATTTATGATTATGTATTCAAAACAAGAATTAAAACAACCTGAAAAAAAGAAATTTAGAATTGGCGAAAGATGTTACGAAATTGGAAAGTTGCTCTCGCTTTCAATATGTGATAATAAACTTAGAAAACATTTGGGCGGTGACAGAACGATTCGATCTTGAGGGAGAGTTGACTGAAAATTGATCCAGCTCTGAGTATTATACCGGAATACATATTCCAGTCTCTTCCTTCTTACTGGCCGTATCCCTTTCACTTCAAAAACACCTGACCCTCAACACAGTTTAATAAGGTTCATACTTGATTGTCTCACTCATACAAGAATAATTTGGACAAATAAACTGGACCATTACGAAATTTAGAAACTGATTCCCTTAATCGAATAATTTTGTAGATAAATTTCAGGATTTGCGTGATTGAGGCTTTCCATTTCTTTTGAACGACAATTTCTTTGGATAATTAAATTCTCTGATAATATCAAATGATAATGTTGTTTTCAACTCTATTGAGATCCGGCATCACCTGCTTTTTCATTTCTCATTTTTTCAAATGATTGCCCCATTCGAATTTAAAATTGATATTTCCAATTATACCTGAATTCACATTTTTAATCAGATCAGATCAAACAATTCAATTTGTATCAATTGGTATACCGTGGTACTATAATATATAGTATATACCAATATTAATAATAACATTATTCTACTGTATATCATTCTTACTGTTATACAAGTTCAGTATTAATACAGGGTTAGCCAGTGAAACGGAAGATTTTAACAAGTAATCAATTCTTTAAGAAAATTAATTTTATTATTTACTTGTTAGAAATAATAAGGTTGCAGCTATTTACTGTACAATAAGTAAAAATTATTTTTGAAAATAACATTTGTCAAATGTCCTCCATTGGAATCTATGCACTGGGCTGCAGCCGGGCCTGGTAGTTTCTAAAGACATTTTATAGCATATTGACTGTTATTCCTTCGATTTCGTCCTTGAATTCGTTGTTTTAGGGCTGGGATAGTTCTAGGTGGATCGTTCTGAAAAACTCTTGTTTTTAAGCAACCTCCCATAGAAAAAGTCGCAGGCTGTCAAATCTGGAGAAAGCGAGGGGCCAAGGAAGGTCCCTGTTTTGGGAAATGACGCGGGTTCGCAAACAAAGCATCTGCATGGCATTCATGGCATCTCTGCAGTGAGGCTTGTTCCCTCATCTTTTTTGGAAAATTGTAAGTTCATTCACTGGAAAACGGGCGAGTTGTGGCGTAAGAAAGTTCTGGATCATTGCAACGTAACGCACAGAGTTAACAGTCACAGCGCTTCCATTGATATCCTCAAAGAAAAATGGGCCTATGATTCCTCTTGCCGACATTGCGCACCAAACCGTCACCTTTTCAGCATGAAGAGGCGTTTGATGAAGTGCGCCAGGGTTTTCCTCCGACCAGTATCTGAAGTTTTGTTTATTAACAAAACCAGAGAGGTGGAAATGCGCCTCATCGCTCATCCACAAGTTGTTTACTTGGTTGACATTTTCTTCAAGTCTTCTGACCATTTCCTCACAAAATTGTAATCGTTTCTCATTGTCAGTTGGTTTGAGAGATTGCACAATCTGTATTTTGAATGGGTGAAAATGTAAATCATTATGAAGAATCCTTCTCACTGATGTGTTACTTATTCCAAGGCGTAGAGCATGTTGTTTGGCAGATCGGCGTGGACTTTTGAGCACTGCATGCTGAACAGCAGCGATGTTTTGGGGTGTTCGAAGGTTTTGTGCACTCCCACCTCGTTTTTAAACGTTGATCCAGTTTGTTCAAGGTTGTTTATCCACGAACGAATTGCGTTATCCGAAGGAACAGGCCTGTTGCGCGGTATGTTGAAATGGCGTCGGAAATCACGTCGCGTTTTCACCAAACTCTCACCATTCGTATAATACGCTTTAACCGCGTAGCCGCGATGTTCACCTCGTCCAACAATCCATCTCAACTAAATGGCTGGACACGCAGATAGACCGGAGCCGGCCATTATTACCCCCACCACTCACATTCCACTGTCAAGGCCATCTCAAATCTTCCTGTTTCACTGGCTAACCCAGTAATTATAGACTTCAATATTTCCTACTTCCTATTTCCTACTTCCATCTCTTCCTCATATATTTTTGAAATTTTGAACTCCACTTCATCATTTTGAGCAGATGAAATTCGACAACTTCATCTCTACTTCTACTTTTCACATTTACTTTTCCACAATCACATACTATGTATAACTTGTATTGTCTTGTATTACGTAACTTATATTGTCTTTCTTGT